>CAUYPK010041798.1:0-15029 GCA_963574355.1 Loris lydekkerianus
TGAAGGCTATAACCCAACTATACCACAAGACTATGAGGAAAGGACCAAGGAAGGGGAAGGGAGGGGGGATGTTTGGGTGGAGGGAGGGTGATGGGTTGGGCCACATCTATGGTGCATATTTTTATCTATAATAAAAAAAAAACAAAAACCCACCAGCCTCCATGTATGTGGCTGATGCCATAACCACTATGCTACGGGCGTCGAGCCTATATTGATTATTTAGTAGCCTTTAATCTGTGTGTGATGTGGGAAGTGTGCACAGACATATTGAATGTAGAGTTTCTTTGGTTCTTAAATCATGAAGAATTATAATAGCTAATGAATTAAGCATAGAGTACTATGTAGTTCTCATTTTTCCCAATGAGGCTAATGAATTTATGTTATATAGAAATATAAAAGAGGTTTACATGAGATTCCTAATACAAGTCCACAGTCTCTTATCTGAAACTTTTGGAGCCATATATGTATTAGAAATGAGTTGGGGTTTTTTTTGTTTGTTTTGATACAGGAGTCTTACTCTGTCACCCAGGCTGGAGTGCTGTGTCCTCATCACAGTTCACTACAGCCTTAAGCTCTTAGGTTCAAGTGATCCTCCTGAGTTGGTAGGACTACAGGTGCCTACTATAACAACGGGCTAGTTTTTCTATTTTTAGTAGAGATAGGGTCTCACTCTTGGTCAAGCTGGTCTCAAACTCCTAACTTCATGGGATATTCTCACCTCAGCTTCCCAACGTGCTAGGGTTATAGGTGTGAGCCACTGTGCCCAGCTGAGAACTTTTTATATTTTAGAAAAATAATAAAGCATATGTCATATGTTAACACTACAGGAGCATCTTGGGTATTAATATTTTGACAGCAAAAGATATGAACATATTAAGTGAGATAAGTAATGATTCTAAATAACATTAGCTCTGGTCATGTCAGGGTTTACCACAAAATTATTTATGGACTTTAGAGCTGTTGACAATTTTGAAATTGTGGCATAAGGTCTTTTGGGACCATAACAAATTATCCTTTTAATAGTCTAATAGACATAATTCTCATAGACCAGACTTGCACCACATGTACGTAGACCTAATTCCTTATGTCAACCACCTCCATCTATTGACCAGTTTGTTGTAATCCATTGGGTGATCAACGTAACAGTGGTTTCACTGAGTAAAGAAAACCGAAGCATTTGTTCTTAATCTTGATTAAAAGACTTTAATCAACATATCTGAAATAAGGAATATTTTTTATACTTGGCCAGGAAAATTCCTATTTCCCATAGAAAATTAAGCATAGAAACTTGATCAGATATTTAAATTTGTTTTTGAAATTTTAGGTTGGTTTTCATTTAAGAATTATTTAACAAATTTCAAAACTCACCAAGAGACAAAATTGGTGAAATCACAGTTGGAATGTAAATTAAACTTGGATAGGCAGTATAATCCGTGCAGAAGTAATGTGAGTTACCAAATTGAAGATAACAATTGGTCTTACCTTTCCTTCATATATTTTTACAGTATCTGACCCTTTTCTTTTAAAAAGCAGTTTTTATTCTGTCTTGTTTTTCTTTTTTCCCATTCTAGCCATCTTCTTGCTTTCAAGTTTACTGTCTAAGTTGGTAGTACTGTTTCTGAACTGAAGTGCTTTGCTGTTTTAAAGCACCTACTGTGAAAGAAATTGACTATGACCATGTGACCTCAGTCAATTTCCTTCTCTGCAGGTAAAAAGCTTCTCTTGGCAGGAGTGTGGTATCCACAGATATACTCCTGGAAAAGTTACTTTATTCCTTTACCTTTAAAAAGTTTTAACTCTTTTGAAAATGGCCTTATTTTTTCTTGCCCACCTTTTCAGCCTTTTTTTTTTTTTTTCTGTTTTTAAAAAGAAGGTTCTTTAAAGGAGGAAGAAATCCTAAACGTTATCTAATCTAATGAGCCTGTTTACATCTGAGGAAACTGAGGTTCGGGGAAGTTAATTGATGACTCTAAATATACAGCATGAGAGAATGGCTTTATCCAGAACCTGGCATTTGATTTCTAGTGAAGTGCATTTTTCTTTTTCTTTCTTTTTTTTTTTTAATTAGAAACAAAAACCTTGTAAAGGATGAACGAACATAAATACATTCAGAAAAGGAATCAGACAATTGCTACATCAGAATATTAAGCAATAATAATAATAATGCAAAGAAGTAGCATTCACATTGTCAAATAAGAGTATGTCTATTATAGAATGCTTTGACTCTGAGATTCAGTATAGAGTCATCAGTTAACTTCTTATTTTTTTTAAGTATCAAAAAATAGACAACCAACATTTATAAATAAGTAAAAGATAATTTCAAAAAAACAGATCATGCTAAGTCTTGTAGACAATAGAAAAAGAAGAAATAGAATAGAAAAAAGAAGTGCATTTTTCTTATCCTATTTCACTTTCTTTCTTTTTTTTTTTGAACGGAGTCTCACTCAATTGGTCACCCTCGGTAGAGTGCTATAGTGTTACAGCTCACAGCAACCTCAAACTCTTGGGCTTTAGTACCCAAGTACTAGGACTACAGGTGCCAGCCACAACGCCAGGCTATTTTTTTGTTGCAGTTGTCATTGTTGTCTTAGCTGGCCTGAGCTGGGTTCGAACCCTCCAGCCTTGGTGCATATGGCTGGCACTGTAACCACTGTGCTACGGGCACCAAGTCATATTTCATTTCTTATCTGTGAGGGGGTTTGTAATTATTTTTAGTATTGGTTTAGTGGCCAAATATTTTTCCTCTATACCTAATTAGCATTTACTGGGCCCAGCCCAGCTCTAAATCTGCTATTGTATGATGTTAACATTTGGAATCCACACTTCCCCAGTATACCAAATTTATAGCCTTCTAGTTAATATTACCCTTATCTAAAATGGATTTTTTTTAATTTTGGAAGAAAAAACACATTTAATAAGTTAGTTTTAACCTTCAGAGGGTTAAATATGGTAGAACTTTCATAGTTGACCACCTCCCTACATTGACTACCTCCCTTAGTTGACCTAATTTTCATAGACCAGACTTGCACCACATGTACGTAGATCTAATTCCTTATGTTGACCACCTCCATATATTGACCAGTTTGTTGTAATCCGTTGGGTGATCAACGTAACAGTGGTTTAACTGAGTAAAGAAAACTGAAGCATTTGTTCTTAATCTTGATTAAAAGACTTTAATAAACATATCTGAAAACCTGGCCTTAGAAAAATGTAATATTTCATGAAACTGCAATAAGATCTATGTAAATTATGCCAGTACTACTAAAATAAAATCTAAATTTTATATAGAGAAGACTACAGCTGGGTATTGTGGTGCATGCTTCAGCTACTCTGGAGGCTGAAGTAGGACTATTACTTGAGCCTAGTAGTTCTAGTAGTTCTCCTCCTCTCCCCTCCCCTCCCCTCCCCTCCCCTCCCCCCCCCTCTCTTTTTTTTTTTTTTTTTTTTTTGACAGAGTCTGTCACCCAAGATAGATTTCTGTGGCTTCATCCTAGCTGGCAGGCAACCTTTAACCTCTGGGCTCAAGCTCCTCCCTTAGCCTCCCAAGTAGCTGGGACTACAGGCACACTGTGGCGCCTGCCGCCACACCTGGCTAATTTTTCTATTTTTTTTAGTAGAGGCAGAGTCTCTCTTTGTTCAAGCTGATCTCAAACTCTTGACCTCATAAGATGCTCTGGCCTGGGTTTCCCAGAGGAAACCTGGGATGACAGGTCTGAGCTACCTCACCTGGCCAAGACCACATTTCTTTGAAAAAAAAAAAAAAAAAAGACTGTGTAGAAAGATAACATCCATGTTTAAAGAAAGTAAATGTGTAATTAAACTATTAGTTCTTTCTTATTTTTTCCCCAAATTAGTATTATGACTGTCTTTAAAATACTTCCTGATTAAAAAGTCAGCTACATATTTTTCCATTGTTGAAAATCCAAATAATTAAGAAAATCCAAGTTTTCTTATTCTAGATGCTTAAAAAAAAAAAAAAAAGAAATGGATTCCATTGATACATTCATGAAGACTTTGTCCCAATTAAGATTCTCTTAAATACACATTTGATTTTTAGGAATGTAGTATAAGAAGATGAAATTATGGACAAATGGATTGAAATGGAGTGATTCTAAATGATGCTGATACAGAAAGAAAGGATTATTTTGAAAATATTAAAGGAAAATCATTCCTATCTTGTATTTTTAAGCTAATGGTTAAAGCATTTTCCTTTAATAGTCTCATAGATGTTTGTGAAATTATTCTTTTTTTTTTCTTTCTTTTTAGAGATAGAGTCTCACTTTATCGCCTTCAGTAGAATGCTGTGGCATCACAGCTCACAGCAACCTCCAGCTCTTGGACTTAGGCAATTCTCTTACCTCAGCCTCCCAAGTAGCTGGGGCTACAGGTGCCCGCAACAACGCCCAGCTAATGAAGTTATTCTTAAATTGAAGTTTTGTTAAGTCAAATTATATGTTTCTTTGTAACAAATTTCCTGACTTTTAGAACTCATTGTCAGCATCCTTTCTATTTTAAATAATCATACTACCTTGTAAGTTAGTAATTCTTCATAGAATATTGAATTATCTTAAAATATAATGAACTGATAAATAACGAATGTATTTCCTAAACAACAATGCACTAATGATGGGATTTTTTTTTCACTCCATATTGAGAATCATGAAGAGTGATAGATTCTTACCTTTTAAAAGTGTTCTAATATTTTAAAATAATTCAAGGTATCTTTGTGGCTTATTCTTAGTTTATTTTAAATCTTAAATTGTACAATGTATCTTAAATGTAATGTGACATAGATGAAAAAACTTGCCCTGAAGCTGCTTCCTTCAGTTTAACAAAAGCCACCCATTTCACAGATGATTTAACTTTGATTAACCTACTCCGTTGTAACAGATTATTCCAACAACTGGAATTTCATGCTTTGGTGTTATTTCTAGGTGCAGCTAATTTACAGAACAGCTTTTCTTTCCATCTCACCAAAATATATCACAATTTTGATGTTAACTCAAAGTAAAAATTCAATGGTTCATTAAACCTAGTTTCAGCATTCGTTGACAAGAGATTTGTCATTTTCAAAGTAACTGCTATTAACTGCTACTTCATCCACTGTTTGCTGCTCTGTTTTATAACCCTAGATTCCCTGTCAGAGAAAGCAAGGAGTTAAACACTTAGCATATTGTAATGAATATTCATCAATAAATTGATATGACATGGCAGTCCCATTTTTCAGTCTTCTTGTTCTGTTACAGTCTTACATTTTTAAGTATAGCTTATCGTATTAATAGAGACTAGCCTAGAAAATCTTTAAACTGTAATTTTATAATTTTGGCCATGTTAATAGCCCTTTAGCTATTGTATTAGTTTATAAGAGAGGTGATTTGTTTCCGAGTAACATTCTTTATTACTGATTTTTAGGCATTTTTGCCAAATATTTGATCAGCTTTATAACAAAAAACAACATTTTACATCTTTAAGAACAGCATATCATTTGTTTTATCTGTTCCTTGTAATTTATTTAGCTTAGTTATTTTTATGAAGTTTAAATACCAATTGTAGTTTTAAAATTTGTAATCCACGTAGAAAGGGAGGCATGTACATTTGTTCTAGAATAAAACCCTGAGAGCATGTGTTTAAATAATTGCAATTCATTCAGCTACAACTAAAATAATTTATTTGGACAAATAGGCATGGCAAATATTATAGTAGACAGATAGAGATCACCATCTAACATGCTTCATCTACATTTTAAATTTTAAAAGGAAAAGACTGTCTATAAACAAGATCTTTTCTGTTAGGTATGTAGATTATGAGGTCACTTAGCACTAAAGTACTGACCATATGCATTATGACTGGAATTTGACACCTGTCATTGGAAATGGTATTTAGAAGCTGTATAATGCAACAAAGTTAAGGGAGGAGAAAAGATGTGGGTAGGAGGCTGTAATTTATAATCCACAGTGCTCAAGAATGACCTGTCCAGGGTTATTTTAGGATTTATATATAGTGAACCTTATTAGTAAGCAAAATTGATTCGGATAACTGATCAATTAGCAGAAAATGAAAAATAGATGTATATTCTCCCACTGCATTTTTAATTGAAGTAAATGCCGTATTCTAAAAGTCATCTTTTAAGTTAAATGTAATTAGATTATTATATTACACCTGCAGGTGACTTTATGGAAGAATTTTATTCTAATGTTTAAGCAGTACAGTATAGAATTGCCACGAGTTATACTGTTTTCAAATTAATAATTCGTTGTATGTGAGAATTCATCTAAAAAGGAGTAGTGTCTTTCTGTTTCTCTGTGTGATTATTTTGCCCAAAAAAGCTTTTATTTTTTTAAGTAGCACAAAAGCTGTAATTGGCATGCTTTGTAAGGAAGTGTCAGTGTGCAAGAGAGTGGCGATCACTAAGAATTCTCTTACGTGTTCTTTCCCCTTTGCACCACCGCCTCCTCAGCAGGGTCACTGAGATCACTAGCTTTTCTTGAAATGGCCATTTTCACTGGCAGGTGCATTATACCCTGTATTTTCAGATTGTTTTTCCATTCTGAATGTTTGGCAGGTTGATTGCTCTGGCTGCATTGACGGAGAAAGGGCTGACAAATGCGGTTGGGCTGGCTGAAAAGACAGTGATTACTGTTTTCCTTTGTGGCTGATTGAGGCCCTTGAAAGGAAAAATTTTAACCTTCACCATTTGGTTCAAAAGTATGAGCATATATTGAAATCATTCGTGCCATTTATCCTAGTTCTGTAAACTTGTCAGAACGTAAAAATCGCTCAATTTCAAGTAATGTAGGATTGGCATACGTCATTATCATTTTGATTAAGTTGGAGGTTGTATCCTTGTGTGCATTATACAGTGTCATTTAAAGCATTCTTTCCACAGGTACAGTTATATTTTCATTGCTTACACTATAGAGTTAGAAAGATTTTCATAGCTCTCTAAACCTAACACTATGTGTGTGGTTCGGCAGCTGGTGTGGCCTATAAGCTGCATTTGTTTGCAGGGGAAAGGCTTGTCTCTAGGCCTCCTGGAGTGTGGGTAATTGCACAGGCCGCCATTGGGGAGAGACACAGGATTGGAAGCAGTCAAGCAGAAGAATGTTATGCCATCCCATTGCCACCTTGTAGCAGAAAGACACAATCCCAGCAGTGCCATCTGGTTGTTGCTATCTTGTCAGCTGGCCTAGCTGCTGGGACCATGACTTGGCAGCTGGTTCCCATCCTTGACCATTCTTTTGTGTATATCGCATGTATGTGAGTTTTAGATAATTTTGAACATGGGTCAGGAAATGACTATAACTAACTCCCCTCATTGAACAGCCTCTTGTTACATGAGATGCCCTCTGCTGCAGAATGCCTGCTACTGTTCTCTTATAGACAAATAACACGTGTATTTACACAGTAAAAATAAGCATTTTTTTCATAAAAACCTAACTCAGTATATAGCAAAAGAAAAGGGTTGTATGTTCTGCAACATTTTTAAATAAATGATTTTCTTTTACTTCCTGGTTTGGGGATGTAAGAGATTTAGTAATTTTTTTTTTAAAAAGTCTTACAAACAACATATATTATCCCAATATATATTTTTATTCAAATTAAGAAAACATTTTTAAGTGCTTATTGCCACATCATGTAACAGTAGATAATGAGACTTGCATTTAAAATGACAGAATAGAAAATGTGGTCTTATAGCTATTATCTTTAAAATCTGCCTCTCAAATAGCAACCTGAGAGTTAATGTAAGCCGTCTTTATGCCATATGAAGACCCATTACACACTGATGGTTTCAGATCACAAGTATGCAGCCAGCTCTGTAGGCTATTTTAGACATTTGATTTTCCTCATTCTACAGCATTAATGTGTCAGCATGCTATATAAAACTATGCAGGAGTTGCATGTTGTTCTGTCTGGAATGATAAATGCTTGAAGCTTTTAGAGTCTTCCATAAGGATCATCCTAGTTACTTATATATCTTGTTTCAGTTTGTGTAGCTACAGAATTTAGTATGGCTGTTGGCAAGGTCCCACATAGGTATATATAAAAACTAAGAGGTTCCATGCCCAGCCTGAAATACTATTTCAAAAATAGTAAGTTATCATCTTAAAAATAATTTTTATTTTTGCTTTTTCAGATGAAGAAGAAGATGATGATGTTGTAGCTCCTAAACCACCTATTGAACCTGAAGAAGAGAAAACTTTAAAGAAAGATGAGGAAAGTGATAGTAAAGGTATCTTAAAGAATTAAACTTTAAAAATTGTTGTTGATTTCTTTTATTATTAATGTGTTAAAGTAGTATAAAATATTCTATATCAGAGAGGAGAATCTGGCTGTAAAAGAATGATGATCATTGATCTACACTTTGATAGTGATTGGATATGATTTGACTGACATAAATCAAACTTAAAAAAAAAACATTTGTTTTCCAGCTCCTCCTCATGAGCTGACTGAAGAAGAAAAGCAACAAATCTTGCATTCTGAGGAATTCTTAAGTTTCTTTGACCATTCTACAAGAATTGTAGAAAGAGCTCTTTCTGAGCAGATTAACATCTTCTTTGACTACAGTGGGAGAGATTTAGAAGACAAAGAAGGGTAATGTTTAATTGCTAAGATTTTAGCTTCAGCAATTTTAAATTAAGATTAGTAATGATGAAAGTTATAACACCACCTTTTTTGGGGGGTTGGTCTTTTTCCATAGAGAAATTCAAGCAGGTGCTAAACTATCATTAAATCGACAATTTTTTGATGAACGTTGGTCAAAGCATCGCGTTGTTAGTTGTTTGGATTGGTCATCTCAGGTAAAACACTAAAAAATTGGTTACTCTTAACACATTCTTGAATTATGTAATAATTAGCAAGTAGTTTTATTTTAATTATGGGAATTTTGTTTAATTAAATCATTGTTATCATTTTAAACAATAGATGATACCTATAATACTAGATTCATTTTCTCTTGTACACTTTGGAAGAAAGGATTGGAAACATTGTATTTAAAATTCTGGACTTTATTTATGCCCCAAACCAGTTTTGCTGATTTCAATTGCTTATTAAATCCTTTATATAAAATTTAAACACATATTTCAATTAAATGTTTTAATGCTGAAACATTTTAAATAAGTAACTGTACTAACTTAAAATTGTACTAATGTTCCAATGAGTATATCTCCAGAGATATCTAGATACTGGTCTTGATGAAGTGTTAGATACTTGTATTTTCAGAATAATCTGATAAAGACTGTTGAATAACTAGGAACATAAAACAGTTCTTTTCCACTTGGTGTTTCTGAGTAGTATCCAGAGTTACTTGTGGCTTCCTATAATAATAATGAAGATGCCCCTCATGAACCTGATGGTGTGGCCCTTGTGTGGAATATGAAATATAAAAAAACTACCCCAGAGTATGTATTTCACTGCCAGGTAAGGTGGTCTTTCAACAGTCTTCCCCAAGTTTAAGAATTCGTTGATGAATTTAGACAAGTGTCTTTTTTCTTTTCTTGTCAACATAATGGTTTCATTGGATTGGCATTTACTAAACCACTCCATATTTGCAAACAGATGTTAACAGAAAACTGAAGACTTCTCAGTTCAACATGATCTGCCTTTTGTAGCTTTGCTGACATCTCTTATAATGTTTAATCACACCTAAAGTCCTTTGCAGTTGTGATTTTCTGTTATTGTGATTGATTGTATAAAAGGAATCTCTTATAAAATGTCTTTTCTACAGGGAGTTTCTCAGGAACTTTACTTGCTGAATATACAATTGGTTGGTTGGCCCACTGAATTACTTATACATGGCCTGAGGAGTTGGAACTAGATAGTTTTAAGTAGAAACATATGGTTGAAGTAGGAAACAGATGCAGATTTTTTAAAGTGGATTTAGTAGGTTAGAATTTGCAAGCCTTTTCTAGTTGTATAAATTAAAATATTTTATAATGTCATAATCCTGAATAAACATTTACCTGAATCAAGACTGTCAGGTTACTATATAGAGACTAATGCGGGGACAGTTATCTTTTTAACACTATAATCAAATGAAATAATTTTTTGCCTTCTCTGATGAATCACTTAAATACTTGTTTATTTATGTAAACAATCATTACATTGACTTTTAAGCAAAACTGTTCTAAAGATATATTTTAATATTTATGAAACAAAATGAAGACTTTTAATGAATTTGTCTTAGATGAAGAAGGAAATGTTTCTGATAATAGATTGATTTTTATAATTTGTCAAGCTTTTCCCATTGACTCAAGTATAAAAATCTTATTTGCAGTCAGCTGTGATGTCTGCAACATTTGCAAAATTTCATCCAAATCTTGTTGTTGGTGGTACATATTCAGGCCAAATTGTGCTTTGGGATAACCGTAGCAATAAAAGAACTCCAGTGCAAAGAACCCCACTGTCAGCTGCTGCACACACAGTAAGTAAATAAGATTATTTCTATTAGACTTTTGTGCTCTTTCACTATTAAATACTTGGTAGTATCCGTCAGAGTAGTCTCAGAATGTGCTTCCTTTGATGATGAATTTCTTACCAATCAGCAGCCAAGAATGAAAGCCTTTTTTCTATTTGCAGATCTGTTTTATCAGAAATATATCTCCCTTCTGAGATTCATGTTAATCAACATAATAGCAGCAAGCTTCACATTAAAAATACAAGACTCTCAATATGAAATAGAACATCAATGATTAGATTAAAAGTCTTAAGTCTTTTTTTTGTAAAATACAATCTTTGAGAACTTTTCTTTAATGTCCCTAGCACCCTGTATATTGTGTAAATGTTGTTGGAACCCAGAATGCTCACAATCTGATTAGCATCTCTACTGATGGAAAAATTTGTTCATGGAGTCTGGACATGCTTTCCCATCCACAGGTATGTTGAACTTGGGAAACTGAAAGTTTGAAGCAAATATTATTATATTTTAAGTGTGTATATGCCCCTGCCTTGTATTTTCCATGAACTGTTTTATAATAGTAATGTTGTAGTTTATGAACATAAACATGTGTCAGATGCAGTTTGTTGTATATTTTCAAACTTGCTTCATCTTGAGATAGATTTACATAAGAATTGTTTATAAACCAGTTAAAACTAGAAGTTCTACAAAAATTTAAAATTGTAATTTTACAAAATTATTTTCTCAATTCTTTTCATATAGGATAGCATGGAGTTGGTTCATAAACAGTCAAAGGCAGTAGCTGTGACATCTATGTCCTTCCCTGTTGGAGATGTCAACAACTTTGTTGTTGGGAGTGAAGAAGGTTCTGTGTATACAGCATGCCGCCATGGCAGGTAAACCTGAACTGGAAATGGCAATAATTTCAAATTCTCTCTGAATAATCCCATTGAAACAAATTGACCCTTATGTAAGTAGAAATCTGTCCTTGAGCCATTTGTTGTTTGTGACAAATTATTTGAGTTCAGGCATTGAGTTTAAGTAAAATGAAAACTTAAATACTTTCATTAAAAAAAGATCATTTTGGATTTATGATGTGTTCTAGATTTTGCGGGTTGTGATATATTGTGGGATTTTTTGTGTGCACACATACTCGGAGAAGTTAGTGGTAGCAATTATAAGTAAAATATGCACATGTCACATACAACGTATGACCTTTAAACTTGTAAATAAGATTTTTAGCTATTTTCCCATTTTGATTTATTTGGAGTCTGAGCTGGTAGTTTAGTTCTCCTGATAATTGTGTAGTGTTTCACATGTACGTTTTATTTTATTTGAGACAGAGTCTCATTCTGTCACCCTGAGTAGAGTGCCATGGCCTCATCATAGCTCGAAGCAACCTCAAATTCTTCGGCTCAAGCTATCCTCTTGCCTCAGCCTCCCGAATAGCTAGGACTGCAAGCTGTGACATCACACCCAGTCTCACAAGTACATTTGTTCTGCTGTTTAATCTGTTTTGAAATTGTCTAGCTGTACCTTATCAACTGCTTCCATTAAAAAATCCAATGTCCAGCCTAGGTATGGTGGTATAATCCGAGCACTCTGGGAGGCCTAAGGAGGAGGATTACTTGAGCTCAAAAGTTCGAGCCCAGCCTGAGCAAGAGTGAGACCCTGTCTCTATTAAAGTATAGAAAAAATTAGCCAGGCATTGGGGGGTGCACTTATAGTCCCAGTTATTCGGAAGGCTGAGGCAGGGAAAGGAGGATCACTTGACCCAGGAGTTTGAGATTGCTGTGAGCTTGGCTGATGCCATGGCACTCTAGCCTGGGCAACAAATTGAGACTGTCCCTAAAAAAAAGAAAAAAAATCAGTGTCCAGATTTTATTTCAAATACAGATCACCTTCACTTCAAAGGTTTTGATTTAAAAATAGCACAGAGTGTCTTACATGAAGGATCCCTTTGTCTCTATTCCACAACCTCAGATAAGGGCTTTTGAGTTTTATTGTCAACAGCATGATATTTATGGTTTCAAAATGTACTTATTGCTTTGGTACTGTTGTTATCTGAATAGGATAATGCTTAACATAAGTTATTCTGATATGGTCTGAGCACAGGTTAAGTTTGTCAAAACTAAGTCAAGGTCTGATATATAAACCATAATAAAGTGTGTTTATAATTGTACCTTATCTCTAAAAATAGCCAGGCGTTGTGACAGACACCTGTAGTTCTAGCTACTAGGGAGGCTGAGGCAAGAGAATCACTTTAAGCCCAAGAGTTGGAGGTTGCTGTGAGCTGTGACACTACAGCATTCTACTGAGGACAAAAATTGAGATTCTGTCTCAAAAAAAAAAAAAAGGGAGAGAGATTTTCCTAACATTTTTATTTTTATGAAACAGCAAAGCTGGAATCAGTGAGATGTTTGAGGGACATCAAGGACCAATCACTGGCATCCACTGTCACGCAGCTGTTGGAGCAGTAGACTTCTCACATCTTTTTGTCACTTCATCATTTGACTGGACAGTAAAACTTTGGACAACTAAGGTATCTAAAATATAGATTGTTATTAGCTCAGTTTTTAACACAAGGTGGTGCTCTAATACTACATAGGAAACATCTTTTAAATGACTTAAAATTGTTTACTGATAGATCAGCTCTGCTACGAATTTATACAACATATGAGTGAGCTACTAAATGTAGTTTTCATAAAAGTGTGCTAGCAAATATTGTAACCCCACACATAATCAAAGACCGGTTTTCCTTCCACTTTAGGCTTTTCAAGCACAGAACTGTTTACCCTGAACTAACTTGGGAGAAAAGCTCCTGAGTATCTTACATAGCACCTCATATAATTGTCATTCAGTCCAGCACAAAAGCTTTGCATTTGCTCTTTAGAGAGCTTTTAGAGGCCTTTTAGAGGCCTATTCAGAACTCTAGCAGCTCACAGAGCTGATGGATAATGGAGAAAAGACAGAAACTGATTTACAGTAAGTCTTACATAATAATGCTGTAATAAACTTGAATTATTAAGAAAAAGCATTGAGTAAAGGCATGGATACATTTTTGTTTGTTTCTACTATAAGTAATTTAAACTTGGTTTAGTTTTTAAGGAACTTCAGTTATTTGAAAAAAAAATTATGTGATAAAAGTGCTTCCTGATCTTCCAGCAATTCCAGATAAATGTGTCATTGCCCTGCCTTGTTAAAAGTCTTAAGACAAATCCAAGTAGAGAATATTAACTCCTTTGATAAATTTTGTGGTTTCATTTGATCCCGTTTTATAATTAAAGTGCCTTAATTTGCTATCTGGTTTTTCTGTAGTATTACACATGGCTGGTAAAACTTGGTGTATCTGATTATATTTATATTAAGTTAAATTTTAAGCATTTTTTTTTTTTTTCCAGTTCCATCTATCTTATCCTAAACATTGACTTTTTGAATAGTTGTTCATGAGACAAAGTTTAGAGACCTTCTTTAGTTCAGTTTCCTTGAGGAAACCCAGTGATCTTGAGATATTCTTCACTATTATAGTAAACTCTTTCCTGTTTATCAAGTGCTGGTCTTAGAAATCTGGGGTGGACTCACTGTTCACTCATGTTCTTTCTTGATGCTGCATTTCTGTCTAGTAATGAAGTGGTTAGAAAACTTTGCTTTTAAAAGCTTGCCTTTTAGGCTGGGCGCTGTGGCTCCCACCTTTAATCATACAACCCTGAGAAGCCACAGCGGGTGGATTGCTCGAGGTCAAGAGTTCAAAATCAGCCTGAGTAAGAGCAAGACCCCATCTCTACTAAAAAATACAAAAACCAAGGTAAGAGGATCGCTTGAGCTCAAGAGTTAGAGGTTGCTGTGTGCTATGGTGACACCGTGGCACTCTACCCAGGGCAACTGCTTGAGACTCTGTCTCCAAAAAAAATAAAATAAAGTAAAATAAATAAATAAAAGCTTGCCTTTTAAAATTGAGTATTTTCAGGTAGCAGATAGAAAAATAGTACCTAAGTCTAATGAAGGAAACATAGAAAAGTGCTTAACACAGTGTCCAGATAAAATAGGTCACTTACCAATGCTCAGTTCCTATTTTAATTCATTATAGGTATCAGAAAGAACCCGAATGCATTTACTAAATCATCTATTTCCTTTATTGGATTGTTACCGAATTTTTGTTCTTTTAACAAAAATTATACCGGGGGAAAGGTAGAGGAAGAAGATTGCCACAACTCACAAGCAAAGAAATGCATAACCTAGCCTGGTGCAGGTTGAGCATCCCTAATCAGAAATCTGAAGTGCTCTAAAATCCAAAACTCTCTGAGCACCATTATGCTCAAACTAACTATTCATTTGAGATGGAGTGGCAACCATCCTGCAATGGTTGTGTTTCCGCTTTGTGCTCTAGCCACCAGTGACCCTGAACTGGGATTATGCAGATTGGAAAATGAATGAATGAAAATGAATTATGCTAAAATATACAGTAATCATACAAATGCACAATAATAAATGATGCTGTATGAAAGCACCCCCTGAGCCTGTTATATCTGTTATTTGTTTTGGAACTGCCTAGTGATAAGGGGTGCTCTTTATAAATTTCACCTTCCAAACATTTATTTCTTGATTTAGCCCACCACTTCTACAACCACTGTCACTT
>CAUYPK010041799.1:0-11199 GCA_963574355.1 Loris lydekkerianus
TAGTAGGGCTGAGTACATTGGGTACTTTTTCTTCCATTCTTGAGATACTTTACTAAGAAGAGTATGTTCCAGCTCCATCAAGGAATTTTTAAATTGTTAAAAAACATCCTAACTTAAAAAAAATTATACAATAGTCACAGATTATCCTAATGATAATGTAATACATCAAATGCTTACTGGATGAATTTACTATGGAAAGTCAATATAGTAAATAATATCCTTCACTATCCCATTCTCTTCTCTTTTTTTTTAATTGGAGAAAAGGCATACAAATTTATTTAACATGTATACATGGGTATAATCAACAGAGTGAGTACCTCTATTCCATTCTTTCTTCATTCTTCCTTTTTAGGAATTTTCATTAGAGAAAGCCATGCATACAATGATGGAAACTTGGGATGATATTGCTTTTCATATAAGTCTCTATCGTGATACTGGAGTCTGTATTCTTTCTTCAGTGGATGAGATTCAGGCTATTCTTGATGATCAAATTATAAAAACTCAGACAATGAGAGGCTCACCTTTCATCAAACCCTTCGAAAAAGAGATCAAGGTATGTAGAATATGACAGTCAGCTCTTGTTTAGTTATAAAATTTATAATCTTATTACATATATGTTCTCATAGAAATAAGTGATTTTGATGGATGGTTGTTTTTAAATGTTCTTTGAAATCACAGTCCTCTACCATTGATAATTTATCTGGTGAATTATAATAATAGATACTCAAAAATTACCATAGAAATATCTAGAACAGAACTGAGATATTGACTAATGATTTTGAAAAGAAAAATTATAAAGCCTATAAAAATTATAAAGTTTTATGTTGCATTCTTACAACTTGTAGTAAAGTTCTGTGTACCATATTTTAATTGTATTTGTGGGTGTTTTAGAGCAATTAAGGATTTATTGTCTATTTGAGAAAAACAAATGGTACTTGAGGCTCCAAGATTTTTCATATCTTTTTAGTTGATGTGGGTAAAGACAGAAAGCAAACAAATTATGATAATTAAGAGCGTCATAGGTATTATCAAAGTTCTAACTTTGATAGAGTTATGGGGGACTTATATAAATTGAAAGACAAACAACTGGATTTTTTTTATCCCAATAGTGATTGATTTCTAAGTATGTGCAAGTTAATGATCTAGGAAATTTACATTTATTAACACATTTAATCCTCACAGCAGCCCTTCAAGGTAGGCACTATTACTATTTAATAGTATATTAAATAGTAATTCTATTTATTAGAATTTATTAATACTATTCTAATACTATTAGAATAGTATTCTAATAGTTACTATTAGAATAGTAACACAAATAGTAATACTCATAAATAAAGAAGCCAAAGTATAGGAGGATAAGTAATTTTTCTCAAATTCACCTAGCTAAAAATGACAAAGCTGGAATTCAAACCAAGAAAGTCTGGTTTTAATTTAAGCACAAATAGTGCTTTACAAAAGATCTTGACAAATATTATTTGAAAAAAACATAGTAATGTTGTTCCAAGACACATAAGGCTGGACGTTTTCCCATGAATCAGGGTAGCCTATTCCCCTACCTTTTTTTTTTTTTTTTTTTCCAAAGAGATGGGGTCTGGCTCTGTTGCTCAGATTGCAGTGCAGTGGTACAATCATAGTTAACTGTTAACATCAAACACCTGGGCTAAAATGATCCTTCAGCCTTCAGTCTCCAGTGTAGCTAGGGCTACAAGCATGTACCAGTATGCCCAGCTAATTTTTTTTAATTTTTTATGGAGATGATGTGTTGCTATGTTGCTCAAGCTTGTTGCAAACTCCTGGCCTCAAAAGATTTTTCTGCCTTAGCCTCCCCAAGTACTAGGATTATAGGTATGAGCTACCTAACCTGGCCTTGCCTAATCTCGTGAACCAAAAGGGAGACTATATAAATGGTCTTCAGCTAATGAAATAATCTTTGTCAACCTCAGGGGATCTATGAGAATAAGGAGGCTTTATTAGTATTATTATTTTCACTTTATTGTATTTTTCTCCAAATTGTATTGATAAGGAGCAAGATTTCTTAAACTGCCACTGTTGATATTTTGGGCTCTATAATTCTTTCTTATGGGGGCTGTCCTATACATTGTAGGACTTTTAGCTACATCTCTGATTTCTACCCACTAGAATCTAGTGCTAATACAGGGATCCCCCATTCAGAGCAGGACAGGGACCCCAGTTTCCTAGGCCTAGGTAATTTCGTGTAAGCAGACCTCTCTGCCATTTTGCCTGGAGCTGGAGGGACTGTATTCATTTGTTAATATGCTCATCCACACTGAAATGGTGTCTTCCATCTACCAAGTCCTGGCCAAGTGTAATTCTCAAGACCTTACACAGAAAACCAGTACGAGACTTCTCACTTGGATCTTTCCCTCTGCCAGAAGCTCTGGTGGTTTTTATTCCTTCTGTTTTCCTTTCTATCTAATAAATCCTATCTTACCACTGATCTGTGGTCCTAGGGTTCATTCTTTGAATCTCTGAGACCAAGGACCTACTGTAGTTGGGATGGTTCAGTTAGAAATTAGGAAATTGGTCTAACTTTTCAGTTATCTACAGTTATGAGGTCCAGTGATTTAGGAATAAGTTGGCCCTCCTAAAAAGTTTTTCTAATGCTTATGTGAGAGATCATAAGTGAGTGACCTTAAGCTGTAAGGTGTTTTGCATTGATTTAAAAATAACAGTAAATTTTAAGTATATTTTCATTGCTATAATTTATAGCTTTTCTTTAATAACTGGAATTTAGTACAGTGTGCTTCTCCTTAAGGACTGGGAGGACCGTTTGATTCGAATACAAGAAACAATTGATGAATGGTTAAAAGTACAAGCTCAATGGCTGTACTTGGAGCCCATCTTTTGTTCAGAAGATATCATGCAACAGATGCCAGAAGAAGGGCGTCAGTTTCAGACAGTAGACAGACATTGGCGGGATATCATGAAGTTTTGTGCGAAAGATCCAAAGGTGAAGTGTGTATTTCCTCTCTTACAATAGGTGAAACTTTATTTCTGAATATTAAAGAAAGCATTTGACTCTTTTGTCCTGGTTACAAAAGTTAATCCTGTTCATTGTATAGAAACTATAAAGTTCAGAAACATGTAACAAAAGCTTCAAGTATTTAAATAATTTTACTTTTCAATTCATGAGATACATTACTTGTAACTCTATACATTACTTATAGCTCTTTAGTTTATATAATAGAATTGCTTCAAATATACATTTGATTCACTTGACTTCTGCTATATACACTCACTTTTCTCCTCCTCACAAAATAAATAGACAGATAAAACTGGGAGAGTGAGGACAAGAAAGAGTAAGAATTAATAATGCATGTGATTCACCTGACCTTCCACACAGTGACTCAATCTGTGGGTCAAATCCTCTCAGTTAGTCTCAATTCCTGTGTGTCTCTCCTAGTGAGGAGAGCACCTTGCTGAGTTTGATCTGAGGTTGGAAGACAGACTATGTATTTTTCATATACACAGTACATGTGGTACATACATATATATCCACTTTTTAATTTGTTATTCAACTTAAGAAATAATTTATTCTAATGCTGGGTAAAAAACTATCTGTGCTAGACTAAAAACTATGTGTGCTGGACTTACTGAGAGTCAGTAGTGCACTGAAATTTATGAGTTCTAAGGATTTTGCCTTACTTGTTGATTTTAGAATCTTTATGAAACATGATGTCTTATAGCTCAGGGTCAGCAATTTTTTTTTGTCAGTCCCAGACTGTAAATATTTTAGGCCTTGAAAGTTTTTACAACTATTCAATTCTGCTGACGTTGTAGTGAGAAAGCAGCCATAGATAATATGTAAATGAATGGGTGTGTCCATGTGACAATAAAACTTTGTTCATGGATGCTGATCTTTTCATATGTCATGAATGTTCTTCTTTTGATTTTTTTAACCTTCTTAAAGTTTAAAAATAATTCTTAGCTTATGGGCCACACAAAATTGGCAGCAGGCTTGGATTTGGCCCACAGGTTGTAGTCTGCCAACTCTTGCTGTAGATGACTGAGTTTATGGTTAATGGTTGTAAGATTAAGAATTAAATTACATACCAACCTAACAGACTTTTCTGACATTTTTCAAAGTAATATAGAAGAAATGAAAATAGGCATAACAGTCATAACTGCTCATTTGTAAGTAGCGTGCTTGAATATTTATGATTTATTGAATTTTAGTAGTTTTTACAGCACAAAATATTTTGCTGCAAAGTTCATAAACTTTCTGACATTTTAACATTTAACATTTTTAACATATAACATAGATTAATATTTAGGTCTTATAATTATAATTATACTAGAATATAGTACTGACTTTAGCAAACGTATCTCTTTCAGGTTCTTGCTGCTACTTCTTTAACAGGTTTATTGGAAAAACTGCAAAACTGTAATGAACTTTTGGAGAAAATTATGAAAGGACTTAATGCGTATCTTGAAAAGAAACGTCTTTTCTTCCCTCGGTATGACGGATAATCAATTGTGCTATAACTAAAAGCATTTTGTGATGTGTGATGAATTATAACTGAAGCTTTTCTATTTGCATGTTTTTCCATAGTTTTTTCTTCTTATCTAATGATGAAATGTTAGAGATTTTGTCAGAGACCAAAGATCCTCTTAGAGTTCAGCCTCATTTAAAAAAATGCTTTGAGGGCATTGCTAAGTTGGAGTTCCTTCCCAATTTGGACATTAAGGCCATGTTCAGCTCTGAAGGTGAGAGAGTGGAGCTGATTGCACTCATTTCCACATCAGCAGCACGGGGTGCTGTGGAAAAGTGGCTTATTCAAGTGGAAGATCTAATGCTCCGGAGTATTCACGATGTGATCGCAGCAGCCAGGCTGGTATGTTTCCTAGGATTTAATTAGACCCTATATTCTGTAGATGCTTTCTCTTAGGAAGTTTTGAATGGGTACCAGTAAATTAACACTTAAAGTTCCAACTATTTAAATCACTAATTAATCATTTTTAAACTTCTTTTGTTTCTAACATTATTATTAAAATAGCAATGTTAGGGCTGGCACCCGTAGCTCAGTGAGTAGGGTGCCGGCCATACACACTGAGGCTGGCCAGTTCACGCCCTGCCTGGGCCTGCTAAATAATGACAACTGTAACAAAATAATAGCTATGCCTTATGGTGGGCACCTGTAGTCCCAGTTACCCAGGAGGGTGAGGCAAGAGAATTGCTTAAGCCCAAGAGTTTTAGGTTGCTGTGAGCTGTGATGTGACAGCACTCTACAGAGAGTGACATAGTGAGACTGTCTCAAAATAAATAAATAAATAAAATAACAATGTTAGTACAGTTGTGTAGTGAAACAGTTTAAAAGGCATTGGAGCCACGTATTTAGCAATTCACTGTATATTAGTGAGGAGTCCTTTTTTTGTTTGTTTTTTCAAGACAAAGTTGTGGGGGCCTCCGACCCGGGGCCTCATCGGAGCCTAGACGCTAGGTCTCCGGCCCCAGCCCACTTAACTGTCTGAGCGGGCCACTGAGCCAGCTTACTTGGGGTAGGTCTCATTCAGGTCTCAGGTGCCTAAGCACCTTAGAAGTCACAGTCAATATTTGTAGGAGTGAGCATCTCAGCAGCAGTCTTAGTAGGGGAGTGCCAATGAGGCGTCCTCCGAGCAAAAAGTGGAGCCAAAGAAGGAGCCCTGGCTAACTTCTCCATATGGCGCAGGTGTGGAGACTGCTAACCAATGATATACATACTTTCGTGTTCTCATGCATCTCCCTAAGGAGAGCCAGTCATGTTAAATCCCTTCCCCAAGCCCTTATTGCCAAAATATTTCTCTCAGGTGCCTCCTACACAGAGTCTCATCCTGTGGCCCTGGGTAGAGTGTTGTGGTATCATAGCTCACAGCAACCTCAAACTCTTGGGCTCCAGTGATCCACTTGCCTTAGCCTCCTCAGTAGCTGGGACTGTAGGTGTGCACCACCACACTTGACTAGTTTTTCTATTTTTAGTAGAGACAGGGTCTCACTCTTGCTCAGGTTGGTCCTGAACTCCTGAGCTCAAGGAATCTACCTGCCTCGGCCTCCCAGAGTGCTGGGATTACAGGCATGAGCCACTGCCCCCAGCCTAGTGAGGTGTCCTTTTCATTTCACCAGGATCCACATGAAGCTCATTTTCTTGTGGTGGCTATTCTGTTCAGCTTCAGTGTTCTGCGCATAAATCTTGAGTGTTTCTATCCTTTTGCTATTTGTGATTCCAGACCACTAAAAGGACAGGAAAGAATCAATGTTATCCATGGAAGTATTTCCTTAATCACTGTAGAAATTTACATTCTATGTACCTAGGCTCTCAGTCACCATTTATCCTTTTTTGAAGCTTAAGTTAGTCATTTGCATTTATTCTAAATATTGCCAATAAGAAAAATTTGATAATGATATACATTTATATCCTATGTTTAACATTCTTATATCTAAGATGACATAATTGTATTAAAATTATAATTTCCATTGTTTTTTTTTTTGCAGTTTTTTTGTCAGGGGCCAGGTTTGAACCCTCCACCTCCGGTATATGGGGCTGGCATCCTACTCCTTTGAGCCACAGGCGCTGCCCTGTAATTTCCATTGTTAAACTTCAAAAATTATTCTGCACTTATTTTCAACTTATTATATTTGGATCTGTTATTATTTTAAAAGGTCAAACTTTCCTCCATAAATCCATCCATAAAACTATTAGAAAAAAATGAAAGTATACTTTGAATTCCAAAGCACAGATTGTTCAAGTACATGTAATATATAATGGTTGAAATTATATGTTCTGGTCACACAAGTTTTTCGAAATGCTATGGGTAAATAACATAAGGGTTCCAATTACAAATGTAACCACAGTTTTATACTGGATTTTATAGTCTCCTTTTCAATTAAATCAATATGCATAATCAATCTGACTAGTTTCTTTAAGTTTACTAAAATCTTGATATTTTATTATAATAGAGGCAATATGTATTCTGCATTAAAAGTCTGACAATTCCCCCTAGCAAAAGAGCATAATAAAAGTTAAACAGAAATAAAGTTTCAGAAGAATCAACAATTAAATCTGTCTAGGCATAATCCGTTATTAAAATGTTGGTGCTCATCTTTCCTCACCCCTGGTGGAAGAGAGTGGCATCATCATAGCTTACCATAACCTCAGACTCTGGGGTGCAAGCCTCAGCTTCTTGAGTAGCTGGAATTACAGGAATGCATCACCATGTCTGGCTAATTTTTTCTGTTTTTGTAGAAACAGGGTCTCACTCTTGCTTAGGCTGGTCTCAAACTTCTGATCTCAAGCCATCCTCCTGCCTCTTCCTCCCTGAGTAGTAGGGTTACAGGTGTGAGCCACTGTATCTGGCCTCCATGTTTTATTAATCAACAAATATTTCAAAAACATAATCATAATTTATGAAATGTTTTCAGGTCTTTTCTTAATAGTCATCTAAAATATTTCATGATTATATATATTTTAGCATATTTTAGTCCAAGGTTCCCACCTGTGGCCCACAGGCAGCATGCTGATTTCGTGAGGACTTTCTTCATTTATCACAAAAAGTATGCATGGCTTTTTTTTTTTTTTTTTTTTTTTGCTAATCAGTTTTCATTGGTGTTTGTGTTTTTAATTTGTGGCCTAAGACAACTCTTATTCTTCCAAAGTGTGGCAGAGAAAAAGGAAAAAGTTGGACACATCTGTTCTAGCCTATGACTGTACCAAATATTTCACTTTTATATTGTTAGACATTTAGCTATTTTTGTCTCATGAATCTTTTAAAGTTAGAAATTTATTTAAATTATTCAGGCTTATCCAGAATCTGCGAGAAGAGACTGGGTTCGAGAGTGGCCTGGCCAAGTGGTACTTTGTGTTTCTCAAATGTTTTGGACTTCTGAGACACAGGAAGTTTTAAGTGGTGGGACAGAGGTAAAGCAATTTTTATTTATACAACCACCTTCTTTTCTCCATTCTGTTAGGGTATGAGCTAGTGAACTCAAATTTTTGAGAAAGATTTCTCCAAGAATAGGATAGAAAGAAGTTATTCATTACTTTTCTTTAGGCAGGAAAAGGACCTGCATGGAGGTGGAAGCAAAGGACCAATGTGCTAGCCTCAACCAGCTGTTGAGGCTTTTTAAGGTGTTTGTAAACTGGCAGGGTATAATTGAGAAATTGTTTCATCTGCTCCTTCCTTTCTGGAGGCAGACACATAACAAACTTAGAGGATGTCAAAGTCCAAGAGTTGGCTACCCTACCTTTCTTTTGAGATGGGATTATTTCAGGAGATGTGACTCTGTCCTACAGATAGGGTTGAGGCCTTATAGCTCCATCTGCTGTTTACTCAGGAACTCTGTGAAAGTAGATTTTCAAAAACAAATTTGAAAGAGAAAGATTTACACCTCTTTTCCATTTTTAGCTCTTTTCAGAAGTTGTGTGAAACAGAACTCCCACAGGGTGCCTGTTAGCAGAACTCATAGGATTGATCTTTAACTGTTACTAGGAAGTTGCAGATTAAGGTATTTTCCTGTTATTTTTGAAAGGCCACCCCTTTCACATTCCATATTTCTTGGTTATCTTTTTTTTTTTTTTGCAAAGGCAATACCTCTCTAAATTTCTATATATAGACTTGAATCTACACAATTCTTTGAAAATTATTCTGAATGTTTTACTAGGCTTAGACAAAATTACTCTATTCTATAATTCATTTCTGTATTGAGATAGATTATGATGTCAGATTGTTTTATAAAAGAGTAAATAATATAAAATGCATGTTTTAGGTACTATATAATATGAGATTGCTTTTTTTGCTTTTTAGGCATTAAAGGAGTACTATAGGGAACTTCAAAATCAACTAAATGATATTGTAGGGCTGGTAAGAGGAAAATTGTCTAAGCAGACCAGGATCACTCTGGGAGCTTTGGTTACTATTGATGTCCATGCTAGAGATGTAGTCATGGACATGATTGAAGTGGGTATGTGACTTTTTCTTTAATATTAAAAATAAAATATTGATAGCTTCTAGAAACGAAGACTTATACTGTATCTTTTTCTCTCTAACAGAATTTTTTTTTTTTTTTTTTAAGAGACAGAGTCTCACTTTGTTGCCCTTGGTAGAGTACTGTAGAGTCACAGCTCACAGCAACCTCCAGCTCTTGGGCTTAGGGAATTCTCTTGCCTCAACCTCCCGGGTAGCTGGGACTACAGGTACCTGCCACAATGCCCAGCTATTTTTTTGTTCCAGTTTGGCCAGGGCCAGGTTCGAACTTACCACCCTTGGTGTATGGGGCTGGTGCCTTACTCACTGAGCCACAGGCACAGCCCTTTAACAGAATTTTTTACATGATCTTTTTCCTGTAAATTGAAAAAAAAATGAATTATTTTAATATTTGCCTTTTTTTTTTTGTTTTTTTTTTTTCCTTTTCAGTTTTGGCTGGGGCTGGGCTTGAACCCACCACACATGGCATATGGAGCTGGCACCCCACTCCCTTGTGCTGCCCAATATTTGCCATTATTAAAGATGAAAATATCTGTTTTTCAAGTTTTTCCATTTAAGCATCATGCGCCTTATTTTACTTTATTCTTTTTAGGTGTCTCACATGATACAGATTTTCAGTGGCTTGCTCAGCTTCGATATTATTGGGAAAATGAAAATGTTCGAGTTCGTATCATTAATTGCAATGTAAAATATGCTTATGAATATCTTGGTAACTCACCTCGACTTGTCATTACTCCTCTGACTGACAGGTGTTATAGAACATTGGTATGTATTTAAATTATTTTAATTCATACATCAAAGATTACTTTTTGGTGTGGTATCATATTTTCTCATCTAAATTTGATATGACTATCCTAATTTATTATCCTACCTATAATAGTTAAATACAGTCATCCCGTTCTAATCCGAAATTCTCTTCATGTGAAATTACAGTAATGAATATTTACTTCTGGGTGCTTTTATAGAACACAAGAAGTTTGAATTCTATTATATGAAAGTTATAAATCACTTCCATTGGAAATAATCTAAAAAAGGAAAGTGTTGGTGATATAGTGACAAACACAGAACATCAGAAAATGGTATCAAATTTTGCAGTGGAGTCCTGAGAGAGATGACAGGAAGATGAGGAAAATACATTTGTGCTTTAGATCTCCAAATAATGCTGTTGAATAGGAGAGAGCTGAAATGTAAAGGGGTGGTGCTGAGGTCTGTGTTTAGTTGGGAAGCCATGGACGATAGAGGTATGACTATAAACACCTTGCTAATATGGTGACCTGGTAAAATATAGAACTCCCAGGTAAATTTGAATTTCTTTTTTTTTTTTTCTATTTATATGAATGGGTTTTTTTTAAATTTTTTATTGTTTCAGGTTAATTTGAGGATACGAAGAATTAGGGTACAATGTTTGCATTTGTAAAGTAGAGTCTTTCTTATAATTATGTCCTGTCCATAGGACACACCAAGAGGTGTGCCATACACCCTAACATTGTGCCCATTAAGTGGGAGCACACCCATCTCCCTTGCTCCTTCATTCCCGTGCCTCCTACCTTGAATTGATTTGAGTTTTTCTCTTATGTGGGCATCTATTAGATTATCTACTGGCTTCATATTAATATTGAATATGTTAGATGCTTGTTCCTCCATTCTTGTGATACTTTACTAAGAAGAATGTGTTTCAACTCCATCCAGGTTAATACAAAAGATTTAAAGTCTTCATCTTTTTATGGCTGAATAGTATTCCATGGCATACATAGACCACAGCTTGTTAATCCATTCCTGCATTGGTGGGCATTTAGTCTGTTTCCACATCTTGGTGACTGTAAATTGAGCTGCAATAAACATTCTAGTGCAAATGTCTTTATGATAAAATTATTTTTTTTCTTCTGGGTAGATCCTTAGTAGTGGGATTGCAGGTCAAATAGGAGGTTTAATTTGAGTTCTTTGAGGTTTCTCTATACTTTCTTCCAAAAGGTTGTATTAGCTTGCAGTCCCAGGTAAATTTGAATTTCACCTTTTTCACCTTTTTATTTTTAATTAATTTATTTTTATTACTAAATCATAGCTGCGTACATTAATGCAATCATGGGGCACCATACACTGGTTTTATAGACCGTTTGACATATTTTCATCACACTGGTTAACATAGCCTTCCTGGCATTTTCTTAGTTATTGTGTTAAGACATTTATATTCTACATTTACTAAGTTTCACATGTACCCTT
>CAUYPK010041800.1:0-12134 GCA_963574355.1 Loris lydekkerianus
AAAACTTTTAGAAGTGATTAAGGAATACAGCAATGTCTCAGGCTACAAAATCAACACCCACAAATCTGTAGCTTTTATATATACCAACAACAACCAAGCCGAGAAAACAGTCAAGGACTCTATTCCTTTCACAGTAGTGCCAAAGAAGATGAAATATTTGGCAATGATGAGTATTTCTGTATCCTAACATATATAAACTAGAAAAGGTATATACCATAACAATATGGTGTAGATAATCTTATATAGGAATACCACATATGACCACCATCATAGGCAGTCTGTCATTAACCAAAATATCATTATGTGGTATATGAATGCAATATTTGTTACAAATGTAATTATATATAATATATTTATTATAAAAGTAAGTGCTGAAAATAATGAATATTTAAATATGTAAAATAGGACCAGCATTGTGTCTTCATATTCTAGGTGGCCAAGATGGGTGGATTGCATGAGCTCAGGAAGTTGAAACCTGAGCAAGAGTGAGACCCTGTCTCTAATAAAAATATAAAAAAATTAGCCAGCCATTGTGGTGGGCTCCTGTAGTTCCAGTTAACTTGGGAGGTAAGGGGAAGAGGATTAATTGAGCCCAAATTCTGAGATTTTTTATGAGCTATGATGCTACAGCACTCTACCCGTGTTGAGAGTGAGACTCTGTCTAAATAAATAAGTAAAATAAATCAATAATCTTAAAATTTTATATAAGGAACTAATTCTAAATATTTAATATATTTTAGAATTTTTGTCACAGCATATAAAGTAGCAGCATTATCAACAAAAAGAATTGACTATGTAAAGGTCATTCCTGTAAAACTACAGTTATATTTGAGGATTCAGTAATTTCATATTATTTTATATAGTTGATAGAGTACGAACATCTCCCTTATCAAAGTAAGGTAACAAAATTTTTCAGTAGCTGTGGGGGTCCTGAGACCTGTGGAACTGGCATGATTGACTTGAAAGACACAAGACACAGAATAGAATTTTCAAAGGTGGGAGGTCAGGGGACCACTACCCATTTTTTGGCTCTAGGAATGGCCCTAAGCATCTGTTCCACTCAGCTTTTATTCATATCTCTTTGCCTGGATGGTAAGCTGAGGGAGGGAACAAAAATGCCAGCAGTTTCTCTGAATAAGCATATCAGCTTCTATTATTGTTATGAACTTTAAGGACCTCAACAGTCTTGAGAAATCTGAAACTTCAGGCTTGTGGGGGGTAACCTCCTGTCTGGAGTCACACACACAGATTCCTAGGGAGGTGTTAAACTACGCTAGTAAAACACCACTGGCATTAATCTCCTCTGAGGAATCAGTGGGAGACATGCCTTTTCCTCTCATCACCACCACAGAGGATTTTCCTCTGTGATAAGGAATATAAGCCCCCTTGCTGATATCTCAGGGTCCAAGCTGTTCCGTTGGTCTCTGCCCCAGCCAAATGCAAATCTCCACAATGGGTATCTGCTTTGTCTATTTAATGGGCAGGAAATGACCTAGTTAATGTATCTTTCTAGGCCTTGCCACAGCCTCTTCTATGACCAATTTTTTCCTCAGAGTGCTCACAGACTCAGCAGGGGTGTCTGTAAGCTGTAGCCCCAATAAGCCAGAGTTTAAGGAAAGGCTAGAAACTTGTTCCAATAAGAAATTTAGCAATGGCTGGCTTAAAGGTAAACTAGCTGACTTTTCATTGTTCTGACTCCTTCAGCTAACTTTTTAATTTTCCCTTTTCCTGGGGGTGACTTCCTAAACCAGGAATGGGGTCTTTGTTCCCCATTCTGCCTGCAATTAGCATTAAAGTGGTATTTGAACTTGAACAGACTTTTTCTTGGCAATATATTATTAAAGATTGGAAAATAGCATTATTATATTATAGGACAGGTATTATAAATACATATCTTTCTAAAATTCTGTATGCAGATGATACATATATTGATACAGCTTTTTCCATAAGAATTTACTCATATTTTCACCCAAAGTTGGGTCAAAGTTCACCCAAACAGATTAAACCCTTTAGAAGCCAAGTTTTTATGGGAACTTTTATAGGAACTTTCAATAAAGCTTATCTTTGTGGAAATCCTTAAAAATAGAGGAAAAATAGAAGTGATAAGAAGTAAATCGATAAAACATCATATGATAGAAACCAAGAGAGGAAAAAATGTTTTAAAAATGCATTTAATAATGTAGTAGAAGAGATAAATGGATGAAATATACATTTAAAAAAAGCAATGAATTATCATAAACTTCAAAAAGTAATATCTTTATTCTGACATTCTAGTTATTAAATAGAAAGAGATTAAGAACATACTGACAAAGTAGACCAATATATGTAGAAGTAGAAGTAATTTTTTTATTTAAACATAATATACATACCGAAAATTGTGCATATTATATGTACAGCTCAGAGTTATCCCAAGGTAAACATACTCATGCATTTACCTAGTTGAATAGTTAATGTTACCAGTATAATCAGAGAGACTCTTTAGTGTCCCTCTATTAATCATCATTCTTTGTCTCTTAACCACTATCCTGACTTACAACAACATTGCTTTGTTTTGCCTATTTTGGAACTTCATATAAATTAAAAAGGCTATGGATATTTGGCAGTTAGAACAGTGAGGACTTCTTATATGAATATACTGGAATTTGAGAGAGGTTGAGGCCAAAAATAACTATAGCTGTCTCAGATTTGACCAGCTTTTGTAACTTCTCTAGATGCCTTAAAGGAGAAGAATGACATATACTAACTTGTGAAATATCTTTTAAAAGAATACATTTTTCTTTAGCTGTGCCTAAGAAGCTATTGAACACATTTTCTTTACTTTATTTTTAGTTCTTAAATTTCCATTTGATTTATGTTTATAGTTTTCATTTTACGCCTAAAAATGATCCATATATGATTTCTGTTCTTAAACCAATTAATCATAATGATTTTATAGTACATATCTCAAAACTTTATTACCTTTATTTGGGTATCCTCATAAAGTTTATTATTTTCTTGATTTATGTTTAAGTCCTCTTTTTTGATTAATGATTAAATATAATCTAGAAAAATTAGTACACCCCACTTTAGGTCATGGAAATTTCAACCTAAAGGAAGAAACTGAAGCACAAAACATAATTTTAAAGAGTTAACCAGAGCCAAGATAAGGAAAGCTTCTCAAAAGGCTCAGATCCAAGTAAGGCTGGGTATGAGCTCTGTTCAGCTTTTCTTAGAAGTGGATTTTTAAATGGGGTGCAAGGTGTGGGCTGAGAAAAAGTTGTTCACCAAGAATTCTCATTGGTTTACAGAAATAACTCTGATTAATGATTGGCTATACATTATTAGCTATTAATATAATAGAGTATGAGTTATGAGGTCCATGTGGGCCTTATAGGGTTAATATATAGCTACTTGTGGCAACAATTTAAAGTCCACACAACAAACAGCTTCAAGAGATAATTAGTTAAGTCAAGAAGGGATGGAGGGACAGGCCACTTTCTCATTCCCATTCCCCTCTGGGCCTGATAATATAGAGAAGCCTCAATCTTCAGATAAGTTGTGTTTTCTTTCTCAGAAGGATATTATTTTACTTTTTGCCATGCAGTTAGACCCGTTAAAAAATCACCAATCAGGTATTGAAATGATGACACGTTGGTTTTTGGTTCTTGTGAGAAATGATCTTTTTACGCTTTGTCTGCAGCTTTTCTCTTCTGGGTCTTTAAGGAAAACGTAGCATGTTTACGGACTTCTTGTAGTTCTTACACTTCATTTCTTGTTTCCCCAGCTGTGTGACAAGTGCAGAAATACCTGCTTAAGTTTTAGTTTCTCAACAGGATTTTCAAAGTTGGTGCTGTTTTATCAGGGAATTAATACATCAAATGCTATGCTGACCTGTCTTGTCCTCAGTTACGTCCCTTTCCTTTGAAATTTGCTGTTTACTAGATTTCTGATGGCTTCATCTTTTCTATCTGTTCTATTTTTTTTTTAAAGTAATCATTTGAAACAACCTAGTTCACATAGCCAGAAATAGAACTCACAGAGTTTTATATAATCAGTAACTGCAATACTTAATTTCTACTATTTTAGGTCTTCTATTCTAATGTATATCACATTAAAGATTTTTAAGTTTATTGTATTTGTATAAAAGAAATCCTTCCATTTTTATTGCAGGTATTTAAATACTGGTAGTAAGTCTTACTCAGCTTCATAAATTGTATTGTATAGTAGGCTCCCGATACTAGATGTTTTATTAAATAATATACAAAATTTTTGTAGGTTTATGCTCAAGTTGCCTCTATTGCAATTTAGCTAAACTTTTTAATTTTTGCAACAAAAATGATCTGTTTTCATGTTATTCATCATTTCTCATTTCCCTGATTTGCACAGCGGTAGAACCACCTGTTAGTTATTTTAGCAAATTATGAAATAGTTTTAGATGGCTGTGGCATTTAACACCCTACCTTGATATCTGGTAAATATAATATCCACCTCATTTGACTAACCTGGAATTTTTTTTTTTTTAATTCTTATTTGAAATATTATATTCTAGAAAGCCAAGTGCACCCTAGGCTGTACAATTTGAGGGTGATTGTTATATTTCCTGAGAGGTAAAATTACCCCACATTAAGATTCTACCCATAGCTTGATATAATCACCTGAAAATTTATTACCTACTGGGTTTTATTATTGACAAAATGGAGCATTTCTTAAATACTTAGAAGAATATAAATGCAACAAGTTCAAAAAGATAATTGCACTGTTCTAAGGACATGCGGCTTCAATTGTCTGATAGCAAAGTAACACACCTTTTGGCATGATATGCTCAAATAATGTCAAAATAAAGCTAAAAAATTAGTTTATGGAAGATATTGTGTTACATGCATTGAATAGTTTTAAGAACATCTCAGAAATACTGATTTTATAACTGTGTTTTGTAAGAAACATAGTTACAAAATGAAGATTATATCAATTTAAGAAAAACATTTTATGCTAATTTATTACACATTAGATATAAATCTGAACTTTTTCTGCATTAAGACATAAACTATAAGTTTAATATAAAATTCATGTAATTAGATGTACTGTTATGTTATGTAGGATTATATTTTTCTTTTAAGAGACCTGTTTTAAAGGTTACTTTTAATTTACTATTTTATTATAGCAGCCTTTACCTTCAAAATGAAAACAAGGTAAATTACTTTGATATATATTTACATAAAGTTTTTGAGGGATATCTTAAAACATATAACATATTAACATAACAAAATTCACCTATTTTTCAAGTATACTGAAATACATTTGGACAAATGTATTTACCATGTGAGTATAATTTCTATCAACTTCAGCTATTTCATCATGGCATGACATTCCCCAGGACCCCTTCAATCACCCCCAGCCTACCACTAATTTTCTTCATGCCACTATAAATTAGTGATTTCCTTTAGAATTTTACTAAAATTGAGTAATATCAAATGCATTCTTTTGGGTCTTCTTTCTTTTTGCTCAGTGTAATGTTTGGATTAAAAATTCAGTTTTAATTGTCTAAGTCTTACAATACTATGCCCAATATTTATTTTTTAATATACTGATTATTAATATATTTCATTCTATATTTCTTTCAAAATAAAAATTATATGTAGGTATCTAGAAACCAATTTTGCCAAGAATTGAATGAAAACTCATTGATAAAATTTGCTCTCTATTATTCTAAGGATATACTGAAAGTTACAGGAAAGTTTTACCTTTTTTTAAAGATTACTTCTAAGTTAGAATTGTGCAAACTCACTTTAAAATATTATAAATATTTTTTATGGTTATTTCTGTTTTCTAATTTCAATTTTATATATTTATAGTTTTTTATTTTTAAAATTTGCTAGTGATTTGTTTACAGGGTTTATTTTACAACTAATGATGTTTTGTGTTTATTTCACATTTTTATGATAAATTACAGGTTTTTCAGTTACATTTGAAAAATAACTCATAGAGAAACAATACATAATCTTTTTGGTATATACAGGTGGCCAATAAATTTTGTGTGCAATTTAAATAGTTGATTGCACATAAATTTTGTGGTCACCCTGTATTCATCCTAAATATTACATCCTAAATATTATATTAAATTAAATATTATTTAATATAATAAACTTATATTAAATATTACTTGTTTTTTTATCTGATATTCACATTTAATTGGACATTCTGTGTTTAATTTGTTGAATCTGGCAACCATATTTATGTGTTGTAATGGCTCCCTTTTTTCTTATAACTTATATTTTATACATTTTTATCTTCATTTCTTCTTTGCTTATATTCGCTTCTGCTTTACTACAAGGTGTAACAATTAAGTTTTTAAACTTGCTGGCACATACTTACTTACATTGGCAGCATTATATCAACAACTCAGTAAGGTTTTAGAACCTTGGTATATCAATGTCTCACCGCTATGTTTGTATCACAGTTGGCAGGGTCTTGCTAAGTGACATTTATTACTGTTGCTGCACAGTTTTGTGTGCCATCCTGAGAATGTCAGAGCTTAAATTAGAGCAATGAACAAACATTAAATTTCTTGTTATGCCTGGCAAGGGTAGAATTGAAATCAGGGACATGTTAGCCCAGGTTTATGGAGATAATGCCATAAAGAAAATGACAGTGTAAATTTTTCTGAGAAGAGAGAAAGCATCAGTGATAAAGAGAGGTCAGGGCAGCCAACAAAGAACAGAATGATGAAAACATTCCAAAAATTTGTCAAATTATATGTCAACATTATTGGCTGATTGTGAGAAGCATAGCAGATCAAGTAAACATTGATATAAAAACAGGAACATCTAAACTGAAAATCTTGGCATGAGAAAGGTGTGTGGAAAAATTGTGCTGAAGAAGCTCACTGATGAATAAAAGCAAATTGTCAAGTGCTGGTAGAATAGTGACCAAAGACCCCATTCTTGGCAAAAGAAAGTGCCCTCAGAAAAAGGTGAAAATTAAAAAGTAAGCGGAGTGAGTTGGAACAAAGAAAATTAAGCTAGTTTATATTTAAGCTAGCCATTGGTAGCAAGCTTCCTGCCTTTTCTGAAATTTTAGCCTGTTGTGATACAGCTTACAAACATCCTACTGGGTCTGTGATCACTCTGAGGAAAATAATGGTCATAAAAGACCATTGGCCAGTCCTAGAAAAAGATACATCTTCTAGGGCATTTCCAGTCTAATAAACAGGCAAAGCAGATACCCACTGTGGAGATTTGCCTTTGCCTGGGACAGAGACCAACGGAGTAACTCAAGACCTGAGATATGGGCAGAACAGCTTATATCCCTTATCACAGAGGAAGATCCTCTGTGGCGGTGATGGGAGGAAAATTCCTCCTTCCCACCAATTCCTCAGAGGAGATTAATGCCAGTGGTATTTTACTTCACAGGGAACTACTGGAGTTTAACACCTCCCTAGAAATCAGTGTGTGTGACATCAAATGGGAGGCATAGATTTCAGATTTCTCAAGGTTCCTCTTAAGGTTAATAATAGCAATAGGAGCTGATATGATCAATCAGAGAAACTGCTGACATCTTGGTTCCCTCCCTTATCTTACCCTCTGAGCAAATAGACTCCATTAAAAGCAGAGTGGAGAAAACACTGGGTGCCATTGCCAGAATCCCACAAATGGACAATGGACCCCTGAGCTCCCACTTTTAATTCTACTTTATGTCTTATGTCACTTTCTTTACCATCATTTCTAACTTTATATTTTTTTCAGTTTGTCGCCACAAGTTTCCATAGGTCTTAGCAGACCCTGCTCTGGGGCAGGACCCTGACAGTCAAGATGTTTTGGAGAGGCAAGACGATGCTTTGACTGTGTTATTCCTAGTGCTAAAACTTGGGTACACCAATAGGACCTGAAACAAAGTGTCAAAGTGCATGGTGGAATTCATCCAATTCTTCATGACCAAAAAAGTTCCATCAGTCCAAATCAAAAGTCAAAATGATGTTGCTAACATTTTTTGATATCAGAGGGTTTGTTTATTGCAATTTGTACCAGTCAGACAAAACATTAACTAAGTTTACTATTTGTTTACTACTTTTAAGTGCTGATAAGGCTACATGGAAAAATTAGACAAAAACAAACTGAATTTTTCACCAACAACTCATGCCTCTTGCATCATAAAAATATACCAGCTCTCATAGCACTATCTGTAAAGAAGTTTTTAGCCAGAAGACAAATGTTTGTATGGGAACACCATTCCAAATGTTTGTATGGGAACACCATTCCCTTGATCTGGCCCCCAGTGACTTTTCTGTTTATATGAAGATAAAGGAAATATTGAAAGGAAGATATTTTGATGACATTCAGGACATCAAGGATAATATGATGACAGCTTTGGTGTCCATTCCAAAAAAGAGTTCCAAAATTGCTCTGAAGTGTGAACTAACTTTCCAAGAAGAATGCTTTGAAGGTGACCTTATTAATATACAGCAATAAGTTACATAGCACTTTTCTAAGACAAGTTCCCAAACTTAATTATCAGATTTCATGTATAATGTTCTTTTCATATGTTTTTGAGAAAGTTGCTTAATAAATGAATTTTATTTTCTTTACCTTTACGAATACAAGTATTTAATGGTAAAATGTCCTATAAATGCCTTAGCCTTTTAAATTACCATTCAGAAAGTTTGAGAGCTTACTTTCTATTTCTCTTTATACCCATTTTCTTAATTACATTTAAAAAACTCAGGTGGAAGGGACTTAAATAGAAATTAAATATAAGTTATTTATAGTTAATGGATTATAATTAAATGCTATTTTACCAGTTCTATTATTTAAAATTTCTTGAGGTGCCAGATGTGGTGGCTCACTCCTGTAATCCTCACAATGTGGGAGGCTGAGGGGGGTGGATCACTTGAGCTCACAAATTTGAGACCAGCTTGAGCAATTAGTGAGGTGCCATTTGTGTTAAAAACATAAAAAATAGCTGGGCATCATGGCTGGCACCTGGTAACATGAATAACCAGGATAAACCCCCCCCACCAGGAAAAGATATAGCAGATACAACTGAAGACTCCTTCATAAAGAGCTGGCCAAGATGTCAGATATCAAATTCAGAATTTGGATTGCAAACAAGATTAATAGAATAGAGGAAAATTTAGAATTACAAATTCGAGGAGCAATTTAAAAGTTGGAATTAGAAATTCAAGTAGAAATTCAAAAGTTGACTCAAGAATTTAACGAATTTAAAGACAAAACCATCAAAGATTTTGACACACTGAAGCAAAAATTTACAGCCTTCAAAGAACTAAAAAATACAGTGGAATCCCTCAGTAACAGAGTGGAGCAAGCAGAAGAAAGGATTTTTGACATTGAAGACAAAGACTTTGAACGCTCCCAAACTCTCAAAGAGGAAAAGAAATGGAGAGCAAAAACAGATCATTCTCTCAGAGAGCTCTGGGATAATTCAAAGAAGGCTAATATCCATCTCATTGGAATCCCTGAAGGTGATGACGTGGCCTCTCTAGGGACAGAGGCCCTTCTCCATGAAATTATGAAAGAGAATTTTCCAGAAATGTCAAGAGATTCTGAAATTCAGATAGCAGACAGTTTTAGAACCCTAGCACGACTCAATCCCAATAAGACATCCCCCAGGCATATCATAATTAACTTCACTAAAGTTAATATGAAGGAGAAAATTCTCAAAGCAGCCAGATGAAAGAAATCCTACCTACAAAGGGAAGAATATTAGAATGACTGCAGATCTCTCTACTGAAACTTTTCAAGCCAGAAGATGGTGGTCATCGACTTTTAATCTCCTAAAGCAAAATAACTTTCAACCCCAGATTCTATATTCAGCTAAACTTAGTTTCATTTATGATGGAGAAATTAAATACTTTAATGACATTCATATGTTGAAGAAATTTACCATAACCAAACCAGCTCTTCAGGATATTCCCAGACCTATCCTCCATAATGACCAGTCCAATCCTCTACCACAAAAGTAAACTCACTCAGAAATTTTTGATCAAACTCCAGCTTCCACAGTGGTGAAAGTATTAAAAAGGTTCACTGAACTTCCGAAAACCTCGATACCCAAAATTTTACCAGACTTATCAATATCATTAGTGTGAACTGCTTAAACTGTCCTCTAAAGAGGCATAGGTTAACTGACTGGATACAAAAACTCAAGCCATATATTTGCTACATACAAGAGTCACATCATACCTTAAAAGACAAATATAGACTCAGGGTGAAAGAATGGTTATCCATATTTCAGGCAAATTGTAATCAGAAAAAATCAGGTTATAAAATTTTATTTGCAGATACAATAGGCTTTAAACCAAGAAAAGTAAGGAAGGGTAAGAATGGTCACTTCATATTTGTTAATGGTAATACTCAATATGATGAGATTTCAATTATTAACATCTATGCACCCAAGTAGAATGTACCTCAATTTATAAGAGAAACTAGCAGACATGAGCAACTTGATTTCCTGCAGCTCTATAATAGTTGGAGATTTCAACACTCTTTTGACAGTGTTGGATCGATCCTCCAATAAAAAGCTGAGCAAAGAAATTTTAAATTAAAACCTAAAACCTAACCATCCAACATTTAGATTTAACAGATATCTACAGAACATTTCATCTCAACAAAAGTGAATACACATTCTTCTCATCAGCCCAAGGAACATACTCCAAAATCTATCACATCTTAGGTCACAAGTCTAACCTCAGTAAATTTATTTTTCTTTTTACTTTATTTCTTTTTTCATTTCTTTATTTTTTATTGTTGGTGATTCATTGAGGGCACAATAAACCAAGTTACACTGATTGCATTTTTTAGGTAAAGTCACTCTTATAATCGTGTCTTGCGCCCAAAAGGTGTGGCACACACAAAAGCCCCACTTCCCTCCCTCCTTCCCTCTCTTTGTTCTTCCTTTCTGATTTCATTTCCTTTTTTAAATTTTAAGCTGGAACTCAACTTTATTACGTCAAGCAGCTGCTTATATAGAGCGTGGGGAAGGAGCGGGGAAAGAAGGTGGGGGATGAGGTGCGTGACAGGGTTGGGCCAACGGCATGGTACCACGTTGGCTGTATCTAGGTAGAGACAGTTTCAGGCCAGGTCTTGCTGAGTCATTGCTACGTGGAAGTAGCTTGATGACTTCTAGTCAGACTCAGGAAGTTGCACTAGGCCTCAGGCACATGGCAGGGCTCAACAATTCCCTCTTTTGTTTTTTATATGGCAGAAAAACATAGCCCCTGTCTTAGGTAGCCTGCTCTTGCACTTTCAGTCTTACCCGTCATGGGGATACAAACATCATTTGGTCCCTGTCTTAGGTTGACTGAACACAGAGTGATCTTACCCGTCTTTGGGTACTATGAATGTAATCTACTGTGCAGCCTCTCCATATCCTGTCTTAGGTTGTCCCAGTTTTGGAAATCTTACCCGTCATTGGTGCTATGGAGGGTGGTGAAGAATAATAGCTAAATTCTTGGTTAATGATCTGGTAATATCGGACATCGACTGATTTAACTGCCTCTAACCTTTTTTAAGGATACAGGGCCCAAAAGTAAAGGGTAAATAAGTGTAGAAGGGGAAGAAGGTAGGGTAAAAAACCATGTAGGCCCATCAATACGGGATTTTCTAAAATTTCTTTTTTTCTCTTTTCTAGATCTTCTTGTAGTGTTTTCATCTTGTTTTGCACGATCTCAGATCTGTTGGCATAAAAGTAGCACTTCTCCTGCAAAAATAAACAGATGCCTCCCTTTTTGGCAGTTAATAGGTCTAACCCCCTTCTTGTTGGGGCAAGTATATAAAGCCTCTTGCCGAAACCCTTTTCTCATTTTTTTTTTTTAATTGTTAAATCATAGCTGTGTAGATTAGTGCAATCGCCTGTACCCTTCCTTGGGCTTCTTCCATGACTTAGCAATTATGAATTGGGCTGCAATAAACATTCTGGTATATATGTCTTTCTTAGATTGTGTCTTTTGGTCTTCTGGGTATAAACCTAGTAGAGGAATTATGGGATCGAATGGCAGGTCTATTTTTAGATCTCTAAGTATTTTCCAAACATCCTTCCAGAAGGGACGTATTAGTGGGCGTTCCCACCAGCCATGTAGAAGTGTGCCCTTTCCTCCACATCCACGCCAACATTTCTGGTTTTGGGATTTTGTTATGTGGGCT
>CAUYPK010041801.1:0-43480 GCA_963574355.1 Loris lydekkerianus
CACAAAAATAGAGACATAGACACTTGGAATAGAATAGAAAACCAGGAAATGAAACTAACATCTTACAACCACATAATTTTTGATAAACCAAACAAGAACATACCTTGGGAGAAAGACTCCCTATTCAATAAATGGTGTTGGGAAAACTGGATATCCACAGGTAAAAGACTGAAACTGGACCCATACCTTTCCCCACTCGCAAAAATTGATTCAAGATGGATAAAGGACTTGAATTTAAGGCATGAAACAATAAAAATCCTCAAAGAAAGCATAAGAAAAACACTGGAAGATATTGGCCTGGGGAAAGACTTCATGAAGAAGACTTCCATGGCAATTGCAACAACAACAAAAATAAACAAATGGGACTTCATTAAACTGAAAAGCTTCTGTACAGCTATGGAGACAACAACCAAAGCAAAGAGACAACCTACACAATGGGAAAGGATATTTGCATATTTTGAATCAGACAAAAACTTGATAACTAGGATCTATAGAGAACTCAAATTAATCCACATGAAAAAAGCCAACAATCCCATATATCAATGGGCAAGAGACATGAATAGTACCTTCTCTAAAGACGACCGACGAATGGCTAACAAACATATGAAAAAATGCTCATCATCTCTATATATTAGAGAAATGCAAATCAAAACCACCCTGAGATACTATCTAACCCCAGTGAGAATGTCCCACGTCACAAAATCTCAAAACTGCAGATGCTGGCGTGGATGTGGAGCAAAGGGAACACTTTTACACTGCTGGTGGGACTGCAAACTAGTACAATCTTTCTGGAAGGAAGTATAGAGAAACTTCATAGCACTCAAGCTAGACCTTCCATTTGATCCTGCAATCCAATTACTGGGCATCTACCCAGAAGGGGAAAAAAATCCTTTTATCATAAAGACACTTGTACTGGATTGTTTATTTCTGCTCAATTTACAATCGCCAAAATGTGAAAACAGCCTAAATGCCCACCAACCCAGTAATGGATTAACAAGCTGTGGTAGTATATGTAGACCATGGAATACTATTCATCTATTAAAAAAAATGGATACTTTACAGTCTTTGTATTAAACTGGATGGAAGTGGAAACATTATTCTTAGTAAAACATCATAAGAATGGAGAAGCATGAATCCTGTGTACTCAATTTTGATATGAGTTCGATTAATGACAAGTAAGGTCATGGTGGGGCTGGGGAAGGGGAGAGCAGAGAGAGAAAGAAGGAGGGAGGAGTGGGGAAAGGAAGAACAGAGAGAGGGAAGGAGGGAGGGGTGGGGCCTTGGTGTGTGCCACACCTTCTGGGGGCAGGACAGGATTGCAAGAGGGACTTTACCTAAAAAATGCAATCAGTGTAACCTGGCTTATTGTACCCTCAATGAATCCCCAAAACAACAATAATAAAAAAAAAAAGTGTATTAAATACAAGATACTGTTAATGAGAAGCACTGTTAATTTAAGTTCAACTGAGAAAGAAACAATGTTTCACTAAAAATTTCATAAATATGCCAGGCACGGTGGCTTATGCCTGTCATCCCAGAACTTGGGATGTTGAGATGGATGGCTAGCCTGAGCTCATGAGTTCAAGACTAGCCTGAGCAAGAGTGAGACCCCATCTCTAAAAACAGCTGGGCATTGTGGCAGGTGTCTGTAGTCCCAGCTACCTGGGAGGATGAGGCAAGAGGATCGCTTGAACCCGAGTTTGAGGTTGCTGTGAGCTAAGACACCACAGCACTCTACTGAGGGTGACCAAGTGAGACTCTGTCTCAAAAAAAAAAAAAAAAAAAATACATACATAAATACATAAATTTAACAAATACAATATTTTCTGAACTCTAAGACACATTCTTATTTTAAGAATATTAAAAGATGAAAGGGAAAATGTGTGTACTTAAGACTCAATTAAATATACTGTTCCAATTAATAAGCCATTTACTTATGCAGGAAAAGAATAATAACCTCAATATAAGAATAATGCTGGGTGAAGAGTCTGCAATGTAGATCGACTACAGTTAGAATATTGACAAGACTAAAAAGAAGCACATTGCAAAAGCAGCCAATGTTTTGATTATATTCACTTGCTAATTCCTTAATGCGGTGTCTTTGAAAATAACTGCGATACTATTAACAAGGAATTGCTTGTTCAAGTCTCTCAAAGTACAATATCCATCGTTGAAATTGCAAAGTGAGAATTTAAAGTCTAAATTTTGTCTGTACAAGATTCTCCTGGAAATGCCTTATTGGAGTGTGTGCTAGGTCTTGTTTTTGAGAAAAGAATGTGAAGTTTTAGCATCAAAACCTTCTCTTATTAGCACCCTTCCTTCTCAGAAGGGTGATGAGAATGTGCTTGGATACACGGGCTTTTCCTTAGAAGGGAAAAGATAAAAGGTGCAGATAAGATGTCCAGAAAGTCATAAATTCTAGCAGGAGATCCAGTGTAACTCAGGAAATGAAGGCTAAAACTTGCTTGTGGTAATTAAGCAGATAGAGTTCATAATTTACTAGATAATTCCTGGGTCCCTTCCAGCTTCACTATTTTAGGTCTATTAGTTGTTGGGCTTACAGCACACTGCAGTGGGTCTGAGCCTCTTGATATATGGAACACATTAGTTTGTTCTCTTAGAGATATGAAGGGGGGGGCGGGTTATGGTGCAGAGAAGAATTGGAGGAACTGGGAAAGTCATGGGCTGCCACATCTGTGATTCTACTATCTGTGATCCCACGTAATTCTTGTCTTTCTTTGTCTTCTAACATATAAAAGACTCTCAGAGGCAACAGTCATGAAAGTGAGCAGAGACCATCTCACAAGGTGAGGAATCCTTTCCCACAGACTGGGTCCTGTCTCTGGGCTCTGTCCCTCACTCACTGATCTTTGAATGACTACTGCATCTCTCAGCCTTAGTCTTCTCCCAAAATGGACACATGCAGGTATATCTTACAGGGTTACAAGGAAAATAACCCAAATAATTATGCATGGATTCAAAGAGAAGATCAATGAATGGTGAATGCATTTAATGTAACTTCACACAAAAGAGTTTTCTCTTATAGATGGAAAACTCAATGGAGAGAGTAAATTCATCGTAGAACGAACTTGCTCGCAAGTGGCAGAAAATCTCAGAAATACTATTTTTACTCTAAAGGGAGATGGATTCAACTAACAAAAGAGTTCAGAGTTTAAATGGCTTGTCTACTGACCAGATGCAGATGTCTCAAGAATGTTGTACGACCCTGCCTTTTCCTATTTTACTTTCTCTGTGCTGGCTTATCTACCCTGCACATTTTCTCCACAAAGTTGCAAGAAAACAAGTAAGCAAATAAACAAACAACAAATCCTTTCGGAAGCAGCAGTCCTGCGTGGTTTTCAAAGCTTGCAATTTTTGATTGAGAGATGGTCTCTATCCCAAGTTCCTTATCAATTCCTAGAAAGAGGCTCATGTTTGGTTAAGGCAGTGCCCATGTGATCCAACTGGGCCATTCTTTGTTTTTATGTTGGTGAAATAGCCTCAGAGCTTCTGTGTCTAGTTGTGTGAGTTGTTTCCTATATGAGGTGTCCAGCCCCCAGGAAGAGTGGGCATTGAGAACTCTCCTTGAAAAGACAATGATCCCAGTGAACTCTCCCTTGTCAAATTTTCAGAAAGATATATTTCCATTGCCAAGTCCCTGAGCCCATGATGCTGTAGTTTTCCAAAGGTGAATCTATCTCTTTTAATTCACACAAACTCTTCCTTTAGGCTAATAGCAGCCCAGAGACTGTGGTGAGTCAGTCCGGGTTAAGTCCTCACTTTCCACTGGGGCTGCTTGATGGATAATCCTATAGCATTTGGAGAAAATAGGGAAGGTCAGTTTTGAAAGGAAGTCAGATTTGGAAAATAAAGAGTAAAATAAGAGTTGCGGATAGGCCAGCAGCATCAGCGCTGTGTGTGACCTCAGCAAAGGGATTCCTTCATTTCCCTGGGGAAGCTTCTCAGTAAAGAATGACTCTCCCGATTCAAAAGTTATGAATTGCAATTGTCTATTATGTGACTTACATTGCATTACCTCTCAATATGTCATTGTGAGATGTGACATAATATAATGTAAGTGACAGGCAGCTAAAATTTTACAGCAAGAAAACTTTTTTTATATCCAGGATCTGCTATCAAATTTGATAGCGGCTATCAATCCATTTTTTTCCTGCAGATAGATCAAGAATTTGATGTTCATGAAAAGGAGGTCATTTTGAAACATCCACAAACACTTGAGTGCCTGCACAACTCAGTTATCATAAATCAGTTTTTTTTTTTAAATCTAGAAGCTGCAGCAGTCTTTACTTGAATTACATTTTTTCATTCTAAGACTCGAGCAATACTGTTTTAGACTGAGATTTTAGTTTTCTTCTAGATATTGCTAAGAAGTAATGATCAAAGAAATTATTTTAGTACCTAAACCAGACCGATGGTTCTTCACTGGGCGTGATTTTGTATTGCAGAAGACATTTGGCAGTGTCTAAAGATGCCACAGCTAGGTGTGGGGAGGGGTGTTAGCAGCATCTAGGCCAGGGATGCTGTTGTATTTCCTATGAGGTGTGTGACAGCATCCACAGGGTTCTCTGTCTAGTATCTGCACAGTGCCTCTGATCCTACAGGTCATAGTTTAAATAAATTGGCCCAAATATGGTTATGACTCGGTTCAAAGGCAGCCCAGGTAAATTACACTTGGATAAATCTAGAAATAATTTCTTCCATTTACCCCTTCCTTAGGATAGGCCTTGGCAATATATTATGTAAACATTTCGGCTAGATCTTAAGGGGCACTGAACACAATCTCTTTGCACATCAAAACTGATTGGGAACTTCATCTACTAATAGCCTCACGTCAGAGTCTATATAGGGAAGAAAGTAGGAAGGAGGGTCTAGTCTGATCTCTGTCACTAAGTTTTACCTTGAAGGTCTTTGGGAAATCGTTCCCTCTTTTGGGTCCCAGTGATCCCAACTACACTATGGAAATTTACATAAAGGAGAGGTATTCTACTCTTATTTTTTTTGTGTGTGTGGGGAAGTTTTTTTACAATAACCACTTTATTCAGATATAATTCACATGCTATATAATTTACCCATTTAAAGCATATAGTTCAATGGTTTTCAGTGCATTCATTGAGTTGCACAACCATCATCACAGCTAATTTTAGAACTTTTTATTGCCCTAAAAAAGAAATCCCTTTATCAGTCACTCGTCATTTTCCCCCAAACACATCCAGACCTAGGCAAAGAATAACCTACTTTCCATCTCTATAGATTTGCATTGTTTGGGATTTCTTCCATATATGCATTTAAGCATTGATTAACTAGTTCCAATTTAGGATTAAGTATCTTTATTAAGAAAAAAGTAGAAGCATCCTTCTTATTAAGCTTGTAAATGTTTTCTAAATCTTAGAAGATACATAGACACGTAGTTTCTGTGATTGAAACAGAATTGGAGATAGAACCAGAGACCCAGTCAATACCTCATGACCCCAATATGGCTACCCAACATGTAGTTTGAAAACCAATGGTATGAGAGGCCTTGGCTGGGTATAAATTCACTGAATATGCATTCTATGAGTTAAGCTAAGGACAGATAGTAGAAACTCAATTTGGCTCCCAACAGAACTCAGCATGGAGTTTAGAAAGCTTCTCCAGTCTGCCACTTTGAAATGGGAATAAGAAAGGCACTTTTCAGGACTCCCTCATCAGTGTTTATGAACACCTGCCAGAGAATTCTCAATATCCGGGATATTCCTTTGTCCAGATGTACTTGTTAAAAAAAATATATAGTGAATAAACAAAGATATTTTAGATTATGATAGATCCAAATAGGAATCCTTGCATTGCCACTTACCAGATTTGTATGTTTAGGTCCATTATTCAAAGACTGGCTGGGAGCTTCCGTTGCTTTATTGGAAAGGTTGAGTTAATAACATCTACCACAAAAGTGATTTTAGGGATCAAACGTGATAATGAGGTTGAGCATTTACTGTAGAGCCTCATGCGTAATGATAGCTGTCATTTATTGGCTGCTTGGTATTGGAATTGTAAGAATTAGAGATAGTGTGTGTGAAGTACCTGTCATATTGAAGAAGGTGCCCCATATATAGTAGCTACTGTTGTTCACCCTGAACTTGCAAGGAGAAAGTTCTAGAAGCATTTATAAGTGGAGGTGGCTTAACAACACTTGATTTCACCTCCTTGCCTCGCACCTCATTGACCTCTTTATCTTCTATATGGCTGTCCCTGGGATCTCAGGGGTCCACTTAGGCCCTTCATAAGGTTATTTTATATATTACTCACCTGATAATAGAAACAGCAACAATAATACCAACATCCTGATGTCTAGCATTCCCTTATGGGAGCACAGTATGAAGTATCTCTATGAGGTACAACTGTAAATGTTAGGTATCTTAACAAACAGTAGCCACATCTTTAATTTTACCTTTGTTCTTTATCTGACCTAGAAGTTAGCGTGCCCTGGACCACTTTGCATTTTGAGAATCTTTTTACTATATTAATAGATAAAACTGAAAGAAACAGTTATACTTTCTAAAACAATAAGTCTTATATCTGAAGTTCTATTAAATAATGCTCATAAAATAAATATTTCCTTTTTGTTGTCATTGTTCTGTTTTAGCTCATCTCTCTTTTCCTGTCCTTTATTATATGTTACGGAAAGAAGTCAATTAACATTTTCACCATGTTATCTAGAAAATATCCTTTTAAGGTCTGAACACTTATTAGGTGCTCTTCTTCGGTTTTTAATCTTTCATGTTACTGTAGACATTTTATCAGCTGTTTTCTACTTTATAACTGAGTTGACTCTCTTGCCAATTTACTGTACCAGTTTTGTCACTGCTTTAATAGCATCTCTAAAAGGCTAATAGTTTCCTTGCTACTTTTCCAGCACTTGCTAATAGTTTCCCAACCTCCTTTCTGGTGTCTGTATCTACCTGGTCCCAAAGCCAATGTTGCCTATTTTAGGTTGTGCTTATAACAACCCCTCCCTGTTTCTTTTTATCAATTGACTTTTTCTATGTAACAAACAAATTCAAATTTTAGTGACTTAAAACAAATAATGCTTTTAATTTCTCATGATTATGCTCAGCTGGGTGATTCTTTATGTCTGGAGTGACTCCATTGAAGCAAAATGGTTACTATGGCCTCTTGCCATGTATGATGATTGGTATTAAATATTACCTGGGCAACAGGGATCATTTCATCACCCAGAAGTCAGTTACAGAATTCTCACATACAAGAAAAAAAGGCCAGCATCAAATTCTGTGCTACCTTTTCAATTATTCCACTGGCCAAAGTAAGACCCATAATTAATTCCCCCATGTAGGAGGGGACTAATCATGTGCATAGTTCTGCAGAGAAAAATTACTGCAGATATTTTTGCACAAATATCTGTAATCAATCTAGTCAGTATTCAGCATAACTTTCTCCAGAGAAGACTGAGTGTGGTGGCTCACGCCTGTAACCCTAGCAGTGTGGGAGGCCAAGATGGGTGGATTACTTGAGCTCAGGAGTTTAAGACCAGCTTGAGAAAAATCAAGACCCTATCTCTACTAAAAATAGAAAAACTGAGGCAAGAGGATCTCTTGAACCCAAGTTGGAGGTTGCTGTGAACTATGATGATGGAACAGCACTCTACCCAGGGCAACAGCTTGAGGATCTTTCTCAAAAAAAAAAAAAAAAAAAAAAAAATAGAAAACAAAAATTAAAAAATAACTTTCTCCAGAGAAAGAAGGCTAAAAACATTCTAGAAAGCAATAGAGGAATACTGTGGAGTTTTGGTTCATTTGTTTTTGTTGTTGTTGTTTTTGAAGAGAAGATGGGCTTCTAAAGACTATTTTTTAGCATGAGATTATAAGAAAAATTTCAGGGAAAGCGTGGCCTATTCTCCTTCAATCAAAAAATAAAAGTCTCAGGCCAGGCATGGTGGCTCATGCTTATAATCCTAGCACTTTGGGAGGCTGAGGCGAGTGGAATTCTTGAGGTCAAGAGTTTGAGACCATTCTGAGCAAGAGTGAGACCCTGTCTCTAAAAATGGCCAGGCATTGTGACAGGTGCCTATAGTCCCAGCTACTAGGGAGGCTGAGGCAAGAGGATCGCTTGAGCCCAAGAGTTTGAGGTTGCTGTGAGCTATGACGCCACAGCACTCTACCCAGGCCAACAAAGGGAGAGTTTATCTCTATATAAATAAATAAAATAAAAGTGTCTCTTTTTAGCTGGTGTCATTGCAACCCCACACACATGCACACATGTACATGCATATACACATATAATTTGTATATATGTGTGTGTGGGAAACTTCTAGCAACCTCAACAAATCATGTGCATACTTCTCCTCCCATATTCTCTGGATGGGGAAATTCAGAAGAGTAGCAATACAGTGCATTTTTTATGATATATGTAGACATGTTGCAGGAGAGAATTTGCCAAATTGCAAGAATGATGCATTGCAAGAGTGAATGACTAAGGGAAATATCCAATGGTCAGGTTTGCAGGCAGCCACATACAGTGAGACAGCACTCTCTGATAGGAGAATCTTCAAAGGATTGGTCACCAAGTTTGCGTTAGGTCACTGAAATTCATATCAGCAAAGGAACTGTCGTAATGACATTGCATTTTTCCTCTAAGAAATCTCCTCCTAGATAGGTATATATTCATCATAGTTTGCCTGGCTGAGTCTAGGTTTATGTGAATTATTCAAGCATTATAGTTGGTAATAATGGACTCTTGTTCCCAAAGTGTTTGGCTGACTAATCAAATGGTTACCCAAATCTTAGGCTATATCTGCTTCCCTAGAATAGGGGTTTTCCTACACATTAATAATTTTCAAGTGGATAACAATGATATTCTCTGACACATCACATTATCAATGTCTAACTAGCAAAAAATTCAGTAGCTATCAACATCTGGCAAATTTATCAAGAAATTGATGTAAGTGGCCAAGAAATGTCAACTGAATGGTTAAATGCATATAGGCTGTGTGCTCCTACCATTGTTCAGTGTATTTTGAGAGTGCTATAGCCAAGTATTATAGGAGCTATCTTTTGTGTATTTTTTCCTTTCATACATACATCTATGTACATTTAATAAAAGTTGACTATTTTATTGATGGCTTATTAGGAAGAGGTACTGGGATAAACATGAAGGATACAGGTTAATGTATAATGTCATAATCCATATCCTCAACAACATTATTGGAGGTCTTACTCTAACCTGTACTCTTTGGTTTGCTTGTCTCAAGTCCAAGGCTTTCAGAGGACACGATAGGATCACAGTCAAGGAGGCCTCAATAAGACTGAGGTAAGAGAAAGACCCAATGGAAGATTTTTAGTAGAAGACAACATCTGAGCTGAGTCTAGTAGGAATTATGAGGTAAAGGAAGTAAAAACCTAGTGGCACTGTAATCCAGGAGAACAAAACTAGGAAAGGAAAGGCAATTATGTAGAAGTGCAATGTATGGGTATGTCATCCACAGGGCTTGATAATGCAAATAGAGAAGTTCAATTCAACAACCACCTGCAGGTACCTAAATGAGTGCAAGGCCCTTTGCCTTAACAGAGGCCTTGAGAGTAGAAAATCGATGAGTAAGACAGTGAGAGGGACAATAATGAGTTGGGAATACAACACAGAGAAGATGCTCTGATACTTTGCTCTGAAAGATGAAAATCTGGGGTGGTTCTTCAAGGTGGCTGTGGCTCACACATTTGCACAATTTCCTCCATGAAGAGAAAATGGTTCTCACCAAAGACAAAGTGAACAGCGGGGCTAGACAGACAGCTTTTCAAAGAGGAAATCACAGGTACTGTTAGACACAGATCAAAGCCTAAAAATGAGGCTAGAGACAGACCCAAGGAGATTTTTGAGTGATTGTATGGCTATCGCTGACAAATTTTGAAAAAAAGGGAGGTAATATTTAAAATGATTTTGAATACTACAATCAGCCTTGGTGTAGGAGTCAACCACCTGTAATAAGTCACCTGTATTAGGAAGAAATTTTTCCAAACGTTTCAATTATGAATTATACAGATATATTCATCCTGACTCTATATTTTCTTATGTTGGACAATGATCTCAGAGTCAAATATAGTCCAGTTCATGAACATATTACATGATACAGGAGCAAAATAAAATGAAATAAAAGAACACAAAGCTGGGAGATTTATTTAAAAAGATTAATCGATAACATCTGACAAGGGGTGTGTGCTTATTGAAGGAGCATCATTATTTCACAATTCTCATTTCTGCAAACACTGACCAACTCTGAAGATCTTATCATGCATATTGATAAAAATGGTGTGTATTCAAACCACATTTCTCTCATGTGAAATAGGAGGGTTTATAGAGATGGAAGAGACCATTATAGGGTCATCTACGTGTGAGAAAACTCATTTAGCAAAGAGGGTTTATAACTTGCTGCTACTGTGCCAAGTTACTCTGGAGCTTCAGAAAGCAAGTAGTGACACAATTGCAACAGCGATCAATACAGAATCCATTCAAAGTGAAAGAGAGAGAGGAATCATTAACCTTTAGAATCTATCTTTATACCTCCTTCTCAACAATGTCCCTAAGATTGGAAAGCTACTTGTGAGCCCCTCTTGACTGCGGCTTCTTCATCATCCTTAAAATACAAGTATTGCATTGCCAAAATGCCAGTATAAATTCTTTAGGGCCCACTATTCAACATATGTCCAGCACACTTCCTTGCTCCTAAACATTTGCAAAGTATGTCAACTTTTATGGAATTGTGCTGTGAATACAGACATAGATAATCAATGTAACTGGTCAACCAACATAAAATTGCAAATGGAAACCAGTCTAAAGCAGTAGCTTTTATATCATGGTTAGACTGTTGTATCCTATATATTAATGATGTGACTTTGGGCAAGTAAGTTAAATGCTATGAAACAAAGTCTTTATCTTGAAAAAAAAAAAAGAGCATATGAATAAAAGTGTCCACACAGTATTAACTGTAATTCATGTTTGCAAAAAGCTTCAGAAGCTTTCAATAAATATTCTCTCCCGCCAAAATACCTGGATATTATCATTATAGAAAGAGGAAAAAAGACTATGCAATCATGTGAAATACATAATAAGTACTGTATCTGGGCTTACAAATTAATTGTTTCACTTTCTCTCTCTTTTGTTTCTCTACAAAAATCAATGAGGAAATGTTTTTGAAATCTTTTTAGAGCTGTAGAATTTAAGGTCCAATAAGGATGAGGTTAAGTGATTGCCGTGAAGTCCTGAAGGTAATTAGCGGTAATTAAGTGACAGAGGCAAAACTCAGAGTCTGTGTATACATGAGAAGGGGTGAAAGTGTAGAGGAGAAATTGCTGGCTGGGGTAGAGTTGGAATGATGCTATTTTGTACCTGCTGTGGGCCAGGCACTTTATATAATCTCATCTCATTTTAGACTTATGACAATCATAAAAAAGAGGTTTTATTGTTTCATTTTACAAATGTAATGACTTGAGTGATGTTGAGGGGACTTTTCCAAGATCACAGAAGAGCTAAGATTCAAACTGTCGTCACTGTGATTCCAAAACCGTTAGTATTTATCTATGGAATCTTATTTTGTGTAACAGAAAGAATACAAGTTTGTTTAAACTGTCAAGTGAAGAGAGGTGCATACTCACATATCTTGGAGCAAGCTGTAAGTCTGTGGTCAGTGAAGTTCTCCCTTTCTGGTCTCTTCTATGTTTCTAATCTTTTGGGTTCTATACTCTAATCAGCGGTGCCTAAACTTTTTTTTCTTTTATGCTGTGCATTGGAAGAAGAGTTGTCTTTTGGGGTCACACATTCAATAACAAACACTAACAAAAGCTGATTATCATGTGTTTGTAGATTTTGCATCTGTCTTCTTGAGAGAAGTTTCTCTTTTAGTCCCGTGCCCACCCTGAAATGGGGTCACGTGTTCTTTTCTTGCTGATTTAGCATAATTCTTAAGGATCCTAAGATTTGCATAATGGGAAATGAACATTGGCTTTAATTTAAACTAATCAGATGCATTAACCTTTAATAAGCAACTCAATCTATCCTAGGTTTGAAATTAGGCATTGACTTCTCTGTACCTATGAAAGTCCTAGATAGCATCTTTTTTTTCCAATATAAGGCTCTTTTATCTACATCAAAAATCTGTTGGTCAGTGTAGCTGACTTCATTGATAATCTCATCTATATCTTCTGGATAACTTTCTGCAGATTCTACATCAGTGTGTGCTGTTCTACTTACATCTTTATGTTATGAAGATGGCTTCTTTCCTTAAACCTCATGAAGCAACCTCTGTTAGCTTCAAACTTTTTGTCCACAGCTTTCTCACTTTTATAGCCTTTGTAGAATTGAAGAGACTTGGGGTCTTTTTCTGGATTAGGGGCTTTGTTTTAATGGAATGCTGTGACTGGTTTGATCTTCTGTCTAGACTGCTCAGACTTTTGCATCATCAACAACAAGGCTATTTCACTTTCTTATCATTCACTGGAGTAGTAATTTAATTTCCTTCATAACTTTTTCTTTGCATTCATAACTGGGCTGTTTGGCCCAAGAGATCTAGCTCTCAGCCTGTCTCATCTTTCAACATGCCTTTCTCGTTGAGCTTAATCATTTCTACCTTTTGGTTTAAAGTGAGAGATGTGCCACTCTTTCTTTTCACTTGAACACTTAGAAGCCATTATAGGGTTATTAGTTGGCCTAATTTTATTATTATTGTGTGTTAGGGAATAGGAAGGCCTGAGGAGAGGGCAGAGGCAAGGAAATGGCTGATTGGTGGATCAGTTATCAGTCAGGTCCACCATCTTTTTTTTTTTTTTTTTTTTTTTTTTAGCAACAACAAGGTCCACCATCTTATATAGACACAGTTCATGGCACCCCAAAACAATTGCAGTAGTCACCTCAAAGATAATTGATCACAAAGCACTGTCACAGATATATGAAAAAGTTTGACATGTTGCAAGAATCACCAAAATGTGAGACAGAGACATGAGGTAAACTTCTGCTTTTGGAAAAATGGGACCAATAGAGTTGCTCCATGTGGGGCTGCCACAAATCATCAATTTGTAAAAAACTCAATAATCTGTGAAGTGCAATAAACTGAAGTGCAATAAAATGAGGTATCCCTGTGCCAGCAAAGTAACTCACAACAGGATAAATTAAGACTGACAGTAAACCTACTGTGAAATCTGGAAGGAATTTCTACTATTAGGTTGATTGAACTAGATTGAAAGGTGTAATTGATGGTCCATTTTCCAAGCTCATGAGAAATCTGCTCACTCCAAAGTAGTTAGAAACTCTCTCCCTCCCTTATGTATTCTCTGCTTTCTTGTTTGTAAATACATGCTCTCTGCTAACCAGATATCTCTACCTCCACTGTATGCACTTTTATTTTGAGATATCTGGAGAGCTATTGTCTTTCACCTCCCAATTTCCTCCCATATTTTAACTCCAACCCCAAACCACACCTGTACTGCTGTTTCTTCACCATCTAGCAAAAGACTGAAATTGTCAAAATAAAACTGCATGAGGTATGTGGAGAGGGAAAGGGCTCACAATGGCACACTGAATTTTGGAAGACAAGAACCTTCAAGAAAGATGTGCAGGATTGATTCAGTAAAACCACTAATAGTGCATTCTAGAGATTTCAGTTGATTGCATCAATGTATAGCATAATATATGTGTAGAAAAAGTCTTGAAATATTTACATAAAGCTGTCATCCAATTGGACATCCAACAATTTATTTATATTTAGATACACACATATGTATACATTCTTTCTTGCTTTTGAATATTATGAATAATACTTCCATAAAATTACTGTATGTCTTTTGGTGAACATGTGTACAAAACTCTGTTGGTTAAATGTTTAGAAATAGAATTACAAGATAACAGGCTAGTAATAGGGGCTTGACCTTATTAGGTAGTATCAAACAGCTTTCTAAGTTTGTTAAAATAATTGACATTCTCTGGTTTTTGTTCCCTTCTCCTTTTATGGTACCTTTTAAGGAATAGATACCTTTAGTTTTAATTAACATATACAATCTTCATTTTTATCAATCTTCATTGTTATCAAATTCTTATTTTAAAAAGAATCACTTCATACCCAAATTTATAAAATATTCTGTTATATTGACCTCAGAAATATTTATTTTCCTTCCAAATTTAGATTTATAATATACATGAATTTGATATTCTTTCATATGGTGAGGAACAGGCTTCTAATTTACTTTAATTTTTCTTATGGCTTATCCAATTATCCCAGAAACATTTAGGGAAAATCTGTACCTGCTCTACAGCTCTGCAATTTCACTTCTGTATGAGTCAAGTATGCATACATGGATAGATCTCTTTCTAGGCTCTCTAATCTCTCCCATTCATCTATTTTATTATCACCAAAGCTTTATAATACTATATTGTATCTGAAAAGCAAATCCTCCCACCTTGTTCTTCTTGAAGTGAATCTTGGCTATTTATTTTCCATTTTCATTGAAATTATACCACCTACTTGTCAAGTTTCATGCATGAGTAAACTTGTTGGGTTTTGAATGATGAATCTATGGATTTATTTAGGAAAAACTGACAACTTTAAATATGAGCTCTCTCAACCCATAAACATCTATTTCCTTAAAGTTTTATCATTTCATTTGCAGAAATCTTACACATTTGTCATAGAATTATTATTTGATATCTTGTAAGTGTAGAGATATTATGCATAGTATTTTTGATAACTCTACTTTTAATGTTGATTTCTTTAAATAAAAATAATTTTGTGTATGGATTTGTATATAGAAATATTGCTAAAGTCAACAATTGTGATAAATCATCTGTGAATCATGGTATTTTATTTTTTTTTAATCCTCTCTTACACTTCTATTTCTTACCTTCCTCCTTGGTCAGGAGCTTTGGTATAATGTGGACCATAAGTTGTGAATGAATATCTACTTATCTTGTTTCTGATCTCACTACAAGGCTTTTTGTTTGTTTGTTTTGAGACAGAGTGTCACTCTGTCACCCTGGGTAGAGTGTTGTGGGATCATAGCTTACAGCAACCTCAGACTCCTGGGCTCAAACAATGCTCTTGCTTCAGCCTCCTTAGTAGCTGGGACTACAGGCCCCCACCACAACACCTGGCTGTTTTTAAAGACAGGGTCTCACTCTTGCTCAGGCTGTTCTGGAACTCATGAGCTCAGGCGATCCACCCACTTCTGCCTCCCAGAGTGCTAGGATTACAGAGCGAGCTACTGCGCCACGCCTGGCTTCAAGCTTCAAGATTTTTATGCATAAACAGTCTTGAGCTGCCTGACAGCCCTTCAGCCTCTGACAGACCGACCACATCTACAACAGTGGTCCCATAAGACAATAATACCAAATACTTTACTGTATCTTCTTATATTTATATATGTTTAGATACACAAATATCATGCAAGGGTAGGGAACCTGCAGTCTTAAGAAAACTTGCAACCACCTTGGTCCTTCAGTGTGACCTTTTGTCTGAATCCAAATGTTACAGAACAAATCCTTTCATTAAAAGGGGTGCAGCAGAGAAAGATGGAGCTTTCCTCTCCTTCTCTGGTGCTTAAAACAGAACGCTCTTGAAATCAGAAGCCCATGGATTCCCCACCCTGAGAGGTGTTTAGCAGGCTCTGCCATTTAGGCCTGTGTAAGTGCCCTCTGAGACGTCCATGTAACTGTGAAACTGCCAAATGATGCAGCTCTCAGATCATGCCCGGGTTATTAACTGTTGCACGGCTGTACTTTATTTTTAATCATATTCATTTTTTTTAGCCTGCAAAGAGATTTTATTTTTATTATGAATGGATGCTGAATTTTGTCAAGTGCTTTTTTCTGTGTCATATGAGGTTATAAAATTATCTCCACTCTCACTCTGCTAATGGGGTGTGGATGGAGTGTTTGTGTGTTGATGGCCAGAGGCCAGAGCCCAGGATCTGCTGCCCTTCTGAATTACCACTTGGGGTTGCTCATTTTTCTCCACTTAGACCTTGTAATTTCTGACTATTTTCAGACCTTTCCTAAACTTAAGATGATTTTTAAAGAATAATTTAATGGGAATGTTGAAAGGGTATGTTACCATTATCTGAAATACGAGTAACCTTGCATTGAAGAAAATGAAAAAAAAAAAAAAAAGACAAAATGTATTTTGTTTAGAAATGAAAATAGCTACAAAGGGAACATATAATGCTGAAGTACTAAAAGAGCCAACGTGGTAGAACAAAGTTTCTTATAATAAAGGACTAAGGATTGGCTGAGTCCTAATTGCAACTGAATGGGGAAACTAGATGCCCAGCTGTGGTTGACTCTCCCCTGTGCCCTCCTCTGGGGTCAGGAGACCTGGGTGTTATTCTTGGCTTTAACTTTGGCTATGGTACTGAATTTTTCTGAGGGTTCTGGATCATTCCCTCCAACTTGATCTTGCTATTATCTAGTTTGTATCATGACATCAGATTATAGTTTTTTTCCTCCGTTATTTGCCATCTGAAATTTTCTTCCAGTCTCAGCACACATCTTCTATTCAATGCCTTGCTCTGTGAGTTTCTATTAGGTCACACTCATTTCATCTCTCTTTAAAATGTCTCAAGAAGTCCTTTGGGATCCATATATTAATAAATAGCCACAGTTGTTTTTGGTTTGCAAGAGAGCGGAGAGCAACCTGGGAATATTGCAGCCATTCATTTGCAAATGATTTAAGAAATACTTCATCATGCTTTATTGTGTTTCATGTGATATAAACACACCTCTCAATTGAATTATGCTCTATATTCAAGTGGGAGGTTAAATTACACTGCAGGCAGAAAGAGAAAAGTACGGTTATTTTAAACACAGTTGGGAAAGAAGGAGAAAAGTAGTTCAGGATTTTATATCATTCGTAAGAATGTGTAGATATAAAACCGTGCACCAAATCTTTTAGCTTCTCAGCTCATACATGGTATTTAAAGACTGAAAACATGGTTTTTCCCTAGTAACAATGCAAGCTCTTTCTTGGTTCCTGATTTCTACATTAACTAACACAGGTGGACCTAACGATTTCTGATTTGCAGAGTTATTACAGGGGCTAGCTCTTCAGAATTTCTAAGGAGACAAAGAAATAACAATGAAAGCTAATGTAGAAGGCATCTCAGATGAGATGAGAGATGGCTTCTTAAGATCAAGAAGAGAACTTTGCCCTGTTATGTTAGAGGGGGAGATGATGGTTCTTGCTGTAATCTTGCCTCTACCCATTGTGAGGGGGCAGAGATGCTTTCCACAAGGCAGTGTATCAGACCAGCTGACCTTGAAGGCCAGCCACTCTCAGGTTCGGGCTCTGTCTCTTACTCGATGGCATGTGAGGACCTGGAATAATCAGTGCAACTTTGAAGAACATAAAGGACTAACACTATCTGACAAATAGATTATTTGACAGAACAGAGAGCCCAAAATATAGACACACACCTATACAGGCACCTGATTTTTCACAACGGTGCAAATGCGTGTCAGTGGAGAAAGGGTCGTCTTTTCAACAAGGGGGGAAGTGGTGCAAGAACAATGGGATTCCATATGAGAAACCACAGAACAAAGAACTCTACTGTGTATCTTACGCAATACACAAAAGTCAAATAAAATTTGATTGATAGACCTACTTGTAAAACATAAAACTATAAAACTTCCAGAGGTAAACACAGGAGAAAAACCTCCATATCCTTGTGTGAGGCCTATATTTTCTTACATATCACACCAAAAGCATAATCTATAAAAGGGAAAATTAAACATTTGGCTGGTGTGGTGGTTCACACCTGTAACCTCAGCCCTTTGGGAGGTTAAAACAGGAGGATTGTATGAGAATAGGAGTTGGTGACCAACATAGACAACATAGCAAGACACCATTTCTCAAAAAATTTAAGAAAATTAGCGAGGTGTGGTGGTGCATGCCTGGAGTCCCAGCTAGCTGGGAGGCTGAGGTAGGAAAATAGCTTGATCCCAGGAGTTGGAGGCTGCAGTGAGCTGTAATCTAGCCATTGCGCTCAAGCCTGGACAACAGACTGAAACCTTTTCTCTGAAAATCAAAAAACAAAAATTAAAAACTTGCCATTGACAAACAGTATTAATAAAAGAAGAGACAAACTATATATTTTGAGAAATAATTTGCACATCACAAATCTGATAAAGGACTTACATCTAAAATATAAAACTTCATATTAATAAAATATGTAACCTAAAATAGACAAAAGATTTTAATAGACATTTCACCAAAAAAGAGAAGAATGATGGGCAAAAAAGTCATCATTACTTATTAAGAAAATGTAAATTAAAGTCACTATGAAATACCACTACTCACCCACTACAATGACTACTAATCAAAAAGACAGACAGTATTCAGATTTGGCAAGGATGAGGAAGAATTGGAACTCTCATACAATGTTGATGAGAGTGTGAAATGGTACGCCCATTTTGCCAGATAGTTTGTCAGGTTTCTTAAAAGTTAACATATATGGTACATATGATTCAGCCTTTCCGCTGCTAGGAATTAGCCCAAGAAAAATGTAAGAATGTATCCATGGAAAGGCTCGCATGTGAATACTCATAGCAGCTTTATTTGTAGTAGCCTAGACTGGAAATAATGTATATTAATAAGTGAATAAACAAGCTCTGATGCATTCACACAATGAAATACTACTTGGTAATAAAAGGAATGAACTATTTATATACCCAAGAACATGCATGAATTTAAGTGAATTCTGTTGAGGGAAGGAAATCAGACATAAAAGAGCACGTGCTGTGAGTTCTGGACATGGACAGTTGTACAAAATGCAGGCCAGTCTATTGTGATGAAGAACAGGACCTGGTTTCCTGGCAAGAAAGTGAGGGGATTGTGAGACGGGCTGGGAGGGAGGGCTGACAAAGGGGAATGGGGAGATTTTCCACTAGATGATGGACATGTCACAACTTACCAAATTACACTCTCATTTTATTCGAGTTGGTTTTATATGTGCTAACTTTATTTCAATGATGCCTTAAAAATCTGTTTTAAAAAGTAAACAACATTAAAAAGTCTGTTATGCAAACCCCAAATAAATAAGACAAACAGAAACCCCCAAATAAATAAGACAAATAACCTTTCCTAAGGTTATTGTGCCTAGGTAACAACATAACAAATAGGGAGTGTTTAGCATTGTACCTGGCAATAGTCAACTCTCTTTAAATATTAGCACTTTTTCAATAATTGAATTCTTAAAATAATGTGTCTCTGAGGATAGTGCTTTTTAAAGCTATACTGCAGGTGGAGATTGAAGGGCAGCCCCCTTCCCACTGTTACAGGCTAAGTTGTGTTCACCCCAAATTTATATGTTGAAGTCCTAAACCCCTGTACATCCAAATGGGACTATTTAAAGACAGAGTCTTTGGAGATGTAATTAAGTTAAAACGGTGGCTAGCCTGGGCCCTAATCCAATGCGACTGTTGTTCTTATAAGAAGAGGAGTTTAGGATGCAGAGAGAGACGCCAGGGATGTAGATAGAGAAAGGCCCAGCAAAGAACAGGGAGAAGAGGGTCACCTGCAAGCCGAGGAGAGAGGCCTCGGAAGAAACAACCCCGCCAAAACCTGGATCTTGAATGTCCAGCCTCCAGAACGGTGAGAAAACGTACTTCTGTTGTTTAAGCCACTCCCATTTGTGCTACTTTATTATGATAGCTCAGAACAAACTAATTCATACCCAAGGACAGGCTGTTTCTAGAAGCAGCACTTCTCTCTCTGCCAGGGCGACGGTTATCCAACATGCCTGTCTCTGCAATGGACTGGGGTCTCCCGCATAGAGCAGCAATGGACTGTCAGTCCTCCCAGGCAGATGTCATGACAAGACTCTCAGCACTGAGACCAGGCAGGTGCAGGCCCTGCAGCAACTTCATGGTGAACGCCTGCTTGATGAGGGCACCTGCTGAGGTTGGGGGCTGCTGCACCTGTGGGCTCCAGGCTCCAAGCTCCTACTTGGGGCCATTGTCTAGTGCAGCTGAGCTCTGGCTTCATATCGCATAATCAAGTGCTATGTGCGGTGAGACATCAAAAAGGAAGGGAACACATGAAATTCACAGCTTACTTCACTCATGGGGGTATTATTTCCTAGTTCATTTATGGCACTTTTCATCTGAAAATTTTATCTTGAAACGTGGAAGTTTAAATATCTTCAATGGAATTATTACACATTTCCTAAGACTCTGGTGTTCTTTGTATAAAGTAAGCCCTGCTCTTGCTCTCTCCCTTAAGATACCATGTCCTCATTTATTTCTGTGCCTTTAAACTTTTCTTTCTCTATAACAAGCCCCTTGAACACCTCTTAGGAATTTTTTTGATCATAAACCAGATTTTTCATTCTTTGAATGCTTATGCTCTCCAACCCTCATATTAAACTTCCCGCAGAGTGAATCTATGAGTGATCTGTCATACATAAGCATAGAAACTCCTTGGAGACAGAGACGTGGTTTTATATCTTACGCATAGCCTTCTGGGCACTAAGTGTTCTTAATAAATTCCTGTAATGGCATTCTCAGTGTCTAAAGCATTTTCCTTCCATAGAACTCAACAAGTTTTCACATAACTCTAACTGAAAAAGAGTCATTCCCGCATTTATTCACTGGACACATGTCAGTTGATGGGGTGACAAAGTTGAATGAGAAACATTGTTTGCTCCAAGGGGGTTTTCAACTTGACAGAAGGACTCAACAATGTAAATAAACATGTGTTTATAAATAAAAAGTGTCATAGTGTTGACTTGAAGGACAAAGGTTTTTACAGCAGAACCCTTGCTCCTGCCTCAGTACAATATTTTGTAACTCAGATGTGTAATCTGTCTAACTTTGCTGTAGACACCCCCAGATGTGCAAAGCAGGGGACTTTCCATTTAAGGAAACTTACTTGCTGGCATATTTTATGACATCTGTGAGTATTTTTAAATATGTCTCACTTATAAACAAGTATTGACCCACAGAGATTTCATAGAGAAATCTGGCCTTCAAAAGTGTGCTAAGCTGAGCAAAATATGTGAGTTTCTTTGTAAGCTCTTTTTTTTTTTTCCTTTTCAGTTATATTATGTGACAATTTTGGACTAGCTTTCTGAAGTATATTCTACCTTTCACTAAAAATAAGTATCAATTCTCTTGAAACAACTGGCAGTTTGGAAATACACCACTTTGAAAGCAATCAGCTTCTAGCCTCCAGCTTTTCCCAGAAGGCTCTTCTGACATTCGATATAGCAGTGATCTTGCTGCTGTCCAATTCTGAAATCTAAAATATGCAGATTTGTAGTGCAGCATCTAGTTCTTAATTATATGTGATTCCTTTTTAATTTTTTATTGTTTGATATTTTTCCATTAGTATTACTCAGAGATCAGGTGAGTTTCTGCAGAGCAGTAACCATGTTTATCCTGTACATTACCTTGAAAATGCTGGGAAAAATATGTGACACATGTTGACAGTCTGGGTCATGATGGACTTAGTCTGTGCTGGACAAGGCCTTTACCACCAAGGTGGCCAACAGCTTTCAGGTGACTAGTTGCTCCACAGTGAGAAGAGTGGCCTTACCTTGAAAAAAGGTAATTTTTCCAGACACCTACTGTGGTGTGCTTTGGTGGCCATTTTCTTTAAAAAAAAAAAAAAAAAAGGACTTCATAGTGGAAAAGTTATGGATTTTGAAAGAGGTGTTGAAGTCATAGCTAAAAATGGCATTCTCATAAAGAACAGTAAATCTCCCGAATTATTGACTTCTTTTTCTTCTCCCTTTGCCTCATTTTTCCTCTAAGGTGGGTCACATCACCTGAAGTTTATTGATGTGCTATCGTCAGACTTAGAATGAATGACCTCCCCTCACCAATCTTACTGTTAGGCCAAGAGAAAAGCAAAAAGTAGGCATCAGTTGGGATGCTGGGAGCCTGCACATGCTATACTCCGTAGAGCCACATATTCCTTACCTATTTATAAAAATGGATATTCATTTTCTAGCTGAGTACTGCATAGATCACATTTTTCAATATCATTACTAATGAAGCTCACTGTGTTGCTTTGATTGCCATCCGAATGTGAGCAGCTAATTAGATTGATTGTCTATTTGATGCCGGCTGATTAGCTTATGAAAGCCCTCTGAGTTCCTGACTTTGTGAGAAAAATGCCCCTGACTTTATGATTACTGATTGATGCTCCAATTTCTGATTGCCATGTGAATAGACACTTAATAGCTCTGCCACCTTGACAGGGGCTTTGGTATGCATCTGATGAGGGAAACAGAGCAGGGTTCACTGTTTATCAATGTCTTCCCAACATTTAAAGTTCTTTAGAGTGTGAAGACTGCTATCAGTGGCATCTGTGGCTTCCTGACAAGGCCAAGTAAATAACATCACCTGGTTATGGAAAGCGAGGAGGAAGGAGGCAGGCTGGCAGGTGGTCTGGAGGTTTGGCTGTTCCTAAGACCAGTTTTAAGAATAGGATTCACCTGTATGGCCTGTGAATCTCCTAGAAGGCCATTCACTTTCAAGAGTAAGTGTGCATGTACTACGGCCATAGTGTGGGATGCAGACGCCGCTGATTTAGCATTTACAGACCTAGGAAGATACCAGGAAAACAGAAATTACAAAAACAACATGAACTAGGACTGACAGTTGACTTACTCCTGGCATCTAGGGGAGCTGTTGATTCTGTGGCAAACTAAACTGCAAAATGAAAACCCTGATTTGACTCAATAATTATTTAAATTAGGTTAAAAAATCCGTCTTTCCTACTCTTTGAGGCTGAGTTCAGAACAGTAAGCTGTGCTCTGAGCAAAGCGTCCGGTTTGTTGCTGTGCGGGAGCTGCCTTCTGAGACAGGTGTAACAGCTCCGTGTCTCCTTTAGAGCTGCTGCCACAGTTTTACAAAGGAATGGCCTCATTTATTTTGATATTGGTTTCAAATTCTTTATTCTGTATGAGATTTGTTGACTTTCTAGAATTTAAGACTGAAGTCTTTCATCTACTGAGAACATTCTTTGCTGTTAGTCTTCTAAATATTACCTTGTGGGGAGAGGAATATGTATTCCCTCCTGGTTCTCTGGCTAGACATACTGGGTTTTCTTATCGTCTGTCCTCTGTCTCTTCCCATCAATTTTACACTTTTTTTTCTTTATATTTCTTGGTTGCTTTTTGGCTAATTCCTTCCATTTTATTTTTCAGGACAGGAAAAATATCTGATGGTTCTAATATCAGACTTTGGGGTTGATTTTGTATATTTTTTATATTTTCTGTTGGTTTTATTTGTGTATGAATTGTTTCTACACTGGTTTAGTGATTTCTTATAATTAGCTCACATTTCTTGAAAATTTATCTTTGGAAAACAATGTCCTTGATTTCTCTAGTTCAGTGGTTCTCAACCTTCCTAATGCTGTGGCCCTTTAATGCAGTTCCTAGAACCACTGCGCTAGTTACTTGGAGGCCGAATCAACCCAGGACCATGTGGTTAGAGTTTTTCAGGCCATGTAGGTGGTGTGAGTTATAGCCACAAACCCATGTGATTCTGGTTTAGGAATTCTCTAAATTAATTTGTCTTTTTCTCTCTGTTTCACACATTTACAGTCAAAATCCATGTAGCAAGCCTTCCATAGGAAGTAAGTTTTTATGTTCCTGTGGCATTCCCTGGGATGATTGCCCGTCAGTGATCTAAGGTTTATTAGGGACGTAACACTGGCCTTCTCGGCCTTAACTACTGCTCTTAATTTAATGTGGCTCATTAAAATCCTGAATCTATATTTATGGGAGCATTATCCACAATAGTCAAAACATAGGAACAACCTCCGTATCCACCGATGGAGGCACGGATGAGCAAAATGTGGCATAAACATACAATAGATTATTATTTAGCTTTAAAAAGGCGTGAAGTTGTGATACATGCTACCACATAGATGAGCATTGAAAACATGTTAAGTCAAATAAGCCAGTTGCCAGAGGACAAATATTATCATTTCATGTGTGTGAAATATTTAAAATAGGAAAATATTTAGAGAGAGAAAGTAGATTATAGGCTTTCAGGGGCAGACAAAGAGGAAAAGGTGGGGCTGCTGCTCAATGGGTGTAGAGTTTCTGTCTGGGGTGATGCAACAGATTTGGTGGTAGATAGAGATGATAATTGCACAGCAAGGTGAATGCAGCTAATGCCACTGAGTTATATTCTGAACACACTTACAGTGGTATAGTTTATATGCATTTTAATCACAGTTTTTTAAAAAAAAGTTGAAAGCTACATTTCAGCCCCCACTTACCAGCAGATGCCCTCACACGGGGCTCCCTGGCTCCAGCACCAGCTCCCTCAGGGCTCACAACAATTATGGCTTCTGATTTTTGCCCTGTATTTGCCTCTGGTGCTTTAAAAATATTTTTTGATATATGTCTATCTCATCCAGACTAGAGGTGCTCAGTTGAAATATTTATTAGAAATAGCATTTCTCTGGAAAAATGTGCAAATCAGAAAGCACATATATGGTGGTTGGGAGTGAGGGGAGGGGTTATCTATTATTTGCACCAAGAGCACATGCCCAAAGAGCGTTGGGTGGGTTTGCCCAGTCACATCATTCAACCCGGCCTCCACAGCCCAGACCTCCCCAACATTGAGCCTCATCAAAGGATTCAGAACCTCATGGCTACAATTAAAGCCCACTCATCCCCAGCTGCTTGCTGATTGCTCTGGCCATTCAGGGGGAAATTCAAAATCTGCTCTTTTGTTCCTCTCTTTGGCTCAGTAATTATATTTGCTTGCACAAAAGGCAGACTGAAGGCTAAGTCAGAGATTTGTGTGGTGCAAGATGTCTCAGACTGTTTTCTCTCCCTAAATGGAAGATGAGGATTAATTCCTTTATTCCTCAAGTAAATCCGTGTGGATCCATTGGCATGCTGCTAGCAAAAGTTCCTTGATCAAATACATTTTTCACAATGTACAGACTGCCAACTGTTGTTACAGCACTCTGGAAAGCACATTTTCTTGACTTTAGTGTCAGTTGTGTTGACTTTGAATTTAGAGGGGAAAAAAAGCCATTAACCTCCAGAAATTATCGAAAAATGGTGTAGCTGTATGGTATGGCAAAGTAATGGTTCAACAATTATATGCAAATGAACGCAGATACTGGAGGTCTCAGAGTGCAGACTCTAACTTCTCAAATGATTCCCTTGCCATAATCTTGTTAATAGTAGAGCAAATGTTGAGTTCTAGTTGGCCTCTTAATACTTTAGTAAGGATGTATCAGGATTAACAAGTCAGTCCACTCTGTGGCTTTTTCAACTAGGTTCCTAGGAATAGCCAGTTATGTGAGAGCCCAAGGTATTTTAAACAGACTGATTACATGCATTGATTGATGATTGGATTCAGAATAATTTTCTTTCCTTGGATGAGAGAAAGTGACATTATTGACCCTGTTTGTTCAATCAAAATGGTAATGCAATGGAAAGCATGCCTGCCTGCAGCACCGGCAAGCCAGGGGGGCGTCTGAATTATGCAGGGTCTGTCTCTAAGCTGTGTTTATGAATACAATTGATTGACATTGCCTCTGCCCCTCCCCAGTACGCATGCATCCACACGAGCTCCTCTTATTATAGATAAACAAGACACTGGATTGCAGAAATGCTTTCACTCCATATTTCATTGGGAAGATAATCACTACTATTCTTTATTTGTGGTTAATGTGCCATTATGTGTAAAAGGGAGAAAAATGATTAAATGTCATGTATTATCAGAAGCACTCAGAGCCTATACTTGGTAAAGAAAGTTGATTACACAAAATATCTGTCAAGAGGGTGTAGCATTCTCCAGCTCACTTTAAATGCTTCTCTAATTACAAAGTGTGTCATTTTTCTCCATTTCCTCCGTGTTTGACTACCTGTTCCAGAATTGCCTCCTTGACCTCCATGAGCAAATCATCCCTTTCTTATCTCTTTCTTAATGAACACTCCCGAAGTGCACAGAATCTAGAAGGCATGTTACCTTAAAAAAAAAAAAAAAAAAAAAAGTCATGCAGTGTGGGGGCAGAGAGAGAAGATTTATAATAGGATTGACTGGAGATGGGGCGAAAGTAGGAGTCAAAACATGAAAAAAGATCAGAAATTAAAGTAAAAACAATATAGTGGACAAGTGTTACTTTTTATTTTTGCACAGAGCTGGCCCATCTTCTGAGAAATGTACCCTCTTACTCTGACAAAATTCTCTTATTCCAGACCATGAGTATAATGCTATTGTGGGGACTTTAAATTTTTAAAGACCTTGCACTGTTGGCCACAGTTGATTGGTCCAGGTATGGTGACATACCCACATTGCAATCATGTGTCTTCTTATTTTGAATCACGTTCATTGAGGCAAGTGTCAATCCTTTTCTCTGTTGGGGAACCTGTAACATGTAAACCCTGAAGCCACTGTTAGGCAAGGTTTCAGTTGTATCCTGAACACCATAAGGAAGAAAGAAACTGGTACACGGAGAGAGACAAAGAGAGGTGGAAAGCCTGGGTGGCATTTGATACCACACAGGCATCTGGTCATCTCTGAGACCCAGAGGCAATCTGACCCTTTTGGAAGTGTGTCTATTTTGTTGAAACTAATTAGGTTTATATTTCTTGCACTTTCAGCCAAAAAGTTCTAACTATTAGCACAAAAGGGAATTTTCCCTGCCTAGAAATGTTGCAAAATAAGCTCTAAGATTTTGCCCCTATTGCAAAGTTTGGAGAATTTTCCTCAATGCATAAAAATTATTTTTGATAGCCTGAGCAATAGTAATACCATCTCTCTCTCTAAAAAAAATATTAGCCAAGACTGGCACCTGTAGTCTCAGCTCCTTGAGAGGCACAGGTAAGAGGATGGATCACTTGAGGTTACAGTGAGCTATGATGAAGACACTGTACACTAGCTGGGGGAAGGGGTAAGAATTTGTAAAAATTGGATGGTGAAAGTAGACGTGATTCTATTTCCTTGTACATATTCCCATTTTTACAATTCTCACTTACATAACAGTTTGTTAACATCTATATCTCTTATACATCTGTGAATTTCTTAAAGGCAGTTCTGTATCTTCAGATCCTAGAATAGTTTTGGGCACAACGTTGGTTTCCAAAATTATTCATTCACTGGGGTTTAATTGAGCATCATTTTTTGTCCTCAGGATTTTGCACTGAGTCCTGACTGAATTACTAGGATTTTTCACTCCTGTGTCCACTGAAGTTCCCATCTTTTGTTCTGATTCCCACCCGGATAGTAATGAATGTCAGGAATGCCCAGGGACCCCAGATAGCTTTGCTGCTTTGGGAGGAATAGCTCCTTTACATTCTGTTGTGTCTCTCTGCAGAAACAAAGTTCCAAATTTGGAAAGCAACACTGAAACTCCACAGGTAAGAAATAATGTCAATCACTATTCATTCTATTTACCTGGTGGGACATTTGGATGGTTTATCTCAGCAGGCTTCTGTTCAAAGAACATCTGTTACTTTTTCCAAATCCCTGTAAGGAAGGCAGTGTAACATTATAACTCTCTGGAAAAAACATAATTATTTAAACCACAATCCCATACCTCCTCAACTTCCCATGTATTATAGAAACATAGCTTGGAGTTATAGAAACAGCTTGGAGGAAACCTTTTTTAAGCATCTATTATCGAGGTGGTTTCAAGTTCATGTTTTCTCATTTAATACCTCCTTTATAGAAAGGGGAACTGGTGCTCAGAAGGGTTGAGTGTTACCCAAGATTCATAAACAGTACTTAGTAGAGCAGGACATCTCAAAGAGGCTGAACTTCTTTACGTTCAAATCCTCAGTCTTCATTGTTATTATGTTCTCAGTTTATGATACCAAAGCAAACTAACCTAGCTTTGCATCTAGCGGTCTTTTATTACCCCACATGCTTCTTGCAGGAAGAATAAAATGTTATTTAAATATTTAGAGGCACCTGTAAAACTCTCCATGCTTCCAAATAAGGTTGATTAGATTTCTTTTCAATATTGGACTTAAATTTCAATGTTACTGAGACGTTATTTTTAAAATCTGTTTGCCTTTGTACAAGATCATATCTGAATACCTCAGTCTGAATCCATCAAAATGAGTTAATGGTGGGTTTGAGGACAGGAGCTGTTTCTTACTTATTTTTTGTAAATGCATAAATCAATAGTTATTAACTTTATAGAATTGCATAGCTGTGACCATATTCCAGTTATGGAATCTTTTTATCACTCCATCAACTTCCCTTGGGCTCATGTGTAACCTGTCTACACTGCAACCTCACCTACCCCCATCTAGAGGCATCCACTTATCTGCTTTTTGTCTGTGATTTTTTTTTTTTTTTTTGGATAGTTCATCTGAATGAAATCATACAGTCTTTGGTATTTGGCTTCTTTCACTTACCATAGTCTTTTTGAGGTTCATACATGTAATACATACATACCCAGGTAACGTAACAATATTTCATTCCTTTATATTGCCGAATCATTTATTGTGTGAGTATAGACCACATTTTGTTATATTATCTATTTACCTTTTAACAGATATTGGGAATGTTTAGTTTTTAGCTATTATAAAAAAGCTTCTATGAGTATGTGTGTGTAAATCATCATATGGACACATTTTATTTCTCTTGGGCATATTTCTGAGAGTGGAATTGCTTGATCAGGTGGTAAGTTAATATTTTATTGTTTAAGAAACTGTCAACCTGTTTTCCAAAGTGACTGTACTACCTTACATCTTTACTAGCAGTGCATGATGGTTCTATTTTCTTTATAGTTCTGCCAAAATTTAGTATAGTCAGATATTTGGGTTATAATTGTTCTTCTGGGTTTTTAATGATATCTCCTTATGGATTTATTTCATTTTCTTAATGACTGATAATATTCAGCAGCTTTTGATGTGCCTATCAGACACTTGTTTGCCTTCTTTGGTGAAGCCATGTGTACATCTTATAGACAAGCTTTTGCCAATTTATAGAAATAAGTTATGTTACTTTTATTATTGAATTATCATGTTTTATATCATACCATATTATGATATCATCTGATATCATTAAATTATATATTATATATTGTGTTCTCTAATATCTATTATGGATAAAAGTCTTTTTTTTTAAGTAGGTATATGTTTTCTAAATATTTTTCCCTAATCTATTTCTCGTCTTTTTATTTTCTTAATGGTGTCTTTTGAAGTGGAAATGTGTTTCATCTTAATGAAGTACAATTTATCACATTTCTTTTATGACTTTAGCTTCTGGTGTTGGGATAGCTTTGCCTATTCCCAAATTTTGAAACAGTACTCCTATGTTTTCTTTGAAGAGTTTTGTAGTTTTGATTTATAAAATGGAAATATAGTCAATGATTGACGTTAAGTTAAGTTAATCGTTGTGTATGATGTTAGGTTAGCATCTGAATTCATTTTTTATACGTGGATATCTAATTATACCAGTAATATTCATTGGGAAGACAATTGAATTGCCTTTTATTTCTTTATTAAGTCTTAATCCTGAACATCTAAGTCTTAATTCAGTTTCATCGACCCATGTGCTTATTTTTAACACAATGCCTGCCATACTTACCATCTAACCTGTCATTTTATATTAAGTTTTTAAATCTGGTAGTGTGATTTCTCTATATTTGTTCTTTTTTTTTTTTTCTTTTCAATTGTCCTGGCTATACTGGGTGTTTACATTTTCTTATAAATTTAGTTTGTTATTTTCTACTAGAAAAAAAAATCCTGTTAGGATTTTGATAAGGATTGCATTAAATCTATAGGTTAATTTGGGGACAACTATGTCTCAAAAATATCAAGTCTTCCAATCCAAGAACATGGAGTATCTCCTCATTTATTTGAATTAAACTCCTATCAGGAAATAGTTGATGTGATTTAGTATGGAAATCTCGTAAATCTTGTTAAATTTATTACAAGGCATACTATTCCTTTTTGTATATTCTCAATGGAAATGCTTTTTATTTTATTTTCTGATGGTTCATTACTATTCTATAAAAATGTATATAACCTCTATCATTTGTGGGTATTCATCTTAAATCTGCTGTGCTCATTTATTCATCTGAGTAGGTTGTGTGCATGTGTGTCTGTGTCTCAGCATTCTCTCTCTATATAATTTCATCACCTGTAAATCAAGACAGTTTTATTTCTACATAGAAATCTTCCTTAATGTACTGGTTATATTTGTCAGTACAACATGGAATACAAATAGAACAAGTAGACCAGAACATCCTTGCCTTGTTTCTAACCTCTGGTGGAAGGCCTTCAGTCTTCCACCATTAAGAATGATGATACAGGAAGGGTTTTTGTATTGTTAGGTTCAGGAAAATTCCAGTTTTTCCTAATTTGTAGTGAAATTTTATTATGAAAGGGTTTACATATTTTCTCATAAGTTTTATGCTGCATTTATGGGGATAATCATATGTGTCTTTCCCTTTATTTTATTAATGTGGAGGTGTATTATAGTGTTTGATTTTGGATATTCAACAAACCTTGCACTGATGGTAGAAATTTCGCTTGGTAATGATGAGTAATCCTAATTGTACATTGTGAAATTCAGTTTGCTAACATGATGTTAAAGATTTTTGAAATTATATTCACGATGGCTACTAGTTAGCAGTAGTATTTTCCTGATAATTTTTTTTTAAGGTTTGGTGTCAAGGTAAAAATTTCTCATATAAGGACTTGTAAAGTGTTGGTTTCTATTTGGTTGCGGGGGGGACTTGGGAAGGCATAGTATTAATTCCTTAAATCTTTGGATTTTCCAACAAAGTTACTTGAACCTAAAATTTTCTCTAATAGAATATTTTAAATCACTAATTAAATGTCCTGCAGGTGTAATCCCACCAATCACTCTCCCTCCATCCATCCTCCCCACTCCCTCTCCTCCCTCTCCCTCTTCCCCCTATTCTTAGGTTGTAACTGGGTTATAGCTTTCATGTGAAAGCCATAAATTAGTTTCACAGTAGGGTTGAGTACATTGGATACATTTTCTTCCATTCTTGAGATACTTTACTAAGAAGAATATGTCCCAGCTCCATCCACGTAAACATGAACGAGGTAAAGTCTCCATCTTTCTTTAAGGCTGCATAATATTCCATGGTGTACATATACCACAATTTATTAATCTGTTCATAAATGTGGAATGTAAATGTCTTAGCACAATAACTAAGAAAATGCCAGGAAGGCTATGTTAATCAGTGTGATGAAAATGTGTCAGTCTATGAAACTCATGTATGGTGCCCCATAATCACATTAATGTACACAGCTATTATTTAATAAATAATAATAATAATTAAATGTCCTTACTTTTCTGCCCCGACTCTGTTTTTCATTCTGCGAGGTGAATGTTGACAATGCGTGCCCTTCTAGGACTTTGTCCATGTACTCGAACTTCACTAATTTGCTAGGATAGTAGCCTAGTATATCCTTATAATCCTTTAAATATCCATAGAGAAAATAGTGATGCCCTTTACTTTTTTAATTATTAATTTTCATAATTTGTTACTTTCATTTTGTTATGCTTGCTAAGAGTTTATACATTTTTATCTTTAAAGAATAAATTTTTGGCCTATACTCCTACCACTGTGAGAGACTGAGGCAGATAGATTGCTTAGCTCAAGAATTCTAGACAAGCCTGAACAAGAGTGAGACCCTGTCTCTACTAGAAATAGAAAAATTAGCCAGGCATTGTTGATGGACTCCTGTAATCCCAGCTACTCGGGAGGATGAGGCAAGAAGATTGCTTAAGTCCAGGACTTTGAAGTTTCTATGAGCTATGACGCCACAGCACTCTGCCAAGGGCATCAGAGTGAGACTGTGTCTCAAAGAAAAAAACAAAAAAAAGAATAAATTTTTGGTTTGATTGATTTTCTCAGTGTATTTCTGTTTTCTATTACATTTTTACTCTGATTTTTATTATTTATTTAGTTCTTCTTGCTTTAAGTTTAATTTGCTCTTCTTTTTTAATTTGCTAGGTTGTGAATAGGTTGTTTGACTTTGGATTCTTTTTTTTGTTTGTTTGTTTCTGATATAGACATTTAAAGCTACAGATATCCCAGTAAGATTTTAACTGAATTCTATAAATTTTGATGTTTTATTTTTATAATTTCAATAGTTTAAACTATTTCATGATTTCTCTTTTGACCCATGCCATTCATAAAATGTATTATTTCTTTTCAATTCAATTTTTCTGCCACCTGTATACCCTCCAGCTTTTATTTATTTTGGTCAGGAAAGAGGTTGGTGCATTACTTGTAATTATCTTATAGTATAAAAAGAGAAACACATAAATGTGAACTCACCTACTCATTTTATCATCTATTTTAGACTGTATAAAATAATTAAAGTGGCTTTGTTTATCTTTGTTCATAGTTTTTTGGAGGTGTAATACTCGTGAAGAAATCTCCAGGATGAAGTCCAGGCTTCCTCTTGCATGTCTCACAGTGGAAAATAGTTTCTCTCCTTCCACCCTTCTCATTTTTTTTTTTTATTATAGATAAAAATATGCACCATAGATTCTCATTTTTTATGCTGCAAACCATGTAATCATTTGTTGATTTTTTTTCCAGTTTGCATTATCAAATGCATCTATCCATTTAGCCTTTCCTCAGTGTCAGAAGCTCTTCCCTTCTTTCTTGAATTTCTGTTTCTCACATTGCTCACATGCTGAGTGAAGAGATTTCTCCTGTAAGAAAGGGGTATGTGCAGTTTTTCTCCACCCTCCTTATCTAATGAGTAAAGGATGTAGCTATTCACACCTGGAACTACCATTGGCCAAAAGAATAATTATTTTCATCATTTGTAGGACCGCCTTATAAATCTGTAACATTCACAGTACTGATTAGCAGTCTCCACATTGCTCATAAACTTTGTGTATTCTAAAATAACTAGTAGTTTTTCAGATTTAATGGGCTGTTTCTTCCTATAACCACTGATCACCTGTGCTCGAGGGCTGGAGAAGGTCCTCAATGTTGTCACTAACTTCTTGTCATGGAATAGGAGGCACATTGTTTTCACATCACATTGATAGAAACATAATTCATATTTCTGAAATTTCTTCTTTTTCAGATTGGGATATTTTCACCTTCCCTTGAAAAAGAATATTATCTTTTTACTTGAAAAATCCTTCCTAGAAGCCGTAACTCTTTCTGTTATATGTATGTTCATTTTATGCAATTCCTGAGCTAGTTGAGAGCTTATGTACAAACTGGCAGTACAGATGTGATAGCCGGAACCATTCACATGTGCTCACAAAACGTGTGCCAAATGAATCACTATTCAAGACATAAATGGCAAATAAGACTTTCTGTTGCTGTCTTGCCATAATAGGAGATGTGAGAAACACATAACTATTTTCTGCATTGCACAGGCAGAAAATTTGGTGATCCTACTTTGTAGGTTTCTTCAGATTGTAGCATGTGAATTGAATTCTTCCTCTGAAACCTACTGTGCTCTCCTCTATAGCCACATTTCTGGCACGTAAAGTTCTTTGCACTTATTATAAATATACTCACTAACATTCTTCACCTTGCTCCCTCGGATGCACACTCTTCCTTGAGCTCTAACAGGAAGAACTAAATGCAACATCTAAAATATTTGGAAATAACAGAGATGAGAGATGCATAATTTTCTTGAAGAATGAGGTTTGGTGTTGCCAATCTTTGGTAAAATAGTCAATTGCATCTTCAAATTCAGAGGCATGTTCACTATCACACCAAAGAATACTTTCATTTCTACTGACAAAACATCTTTCCATGAGTGCCACATTGCGTATTTTGTTAGTGGAGTCACATTTTGTATTTTTTCCTCTGTACACGTATTTGTTGGGGTCATAGTTACACCAATAAGATCAACTGAGAAAAGGAGCTGGAAATATTCAAGTTCAGTTTTTGGCTGAGGGCTTTGAGGAAGGTGAATCGCTGTTATGTGACAGAAAACAGGAACTCTCCAAGATTGGCCATCACCACGAGTGTCATGATATACCTTCCAGCTCCTTGATACCGGTTGCATATTATAGTCACTTTCTTCCTTACCCCTAGCATCAGGTTCGCTGGAACTAGTATCACTACATACAGGAAGAGTTTCTTCATGCTTGCTTTCATCACTAAACTCTCCTTCAATCTCATTGCCCTCAAAAATCCATGTTGCAATATTATTGTCATTTATGCATCTTCTCCCAGCCATTTTCCTATGACCACAGCCCCTGAGAATACAACAGCAATCACCTGTTTACATCAAAACACGTGGCCTGCCCAGAAACAGAGAGTATATCCAGCAATCTGTTGGCTAGAGTCTGAACTAGGTGAGAAAATGGTGGATTAGACAGACTCCAACAGCAGAGATGATGAACAAATACAATAATAATAAGTGTCCAACATCTTCCAACATCGGAATAGAACTGGAAAATCGTTTATCTTGGACAAGGTTTGACATAGGATCAAAAATGGTTAAGTTCACAAATATGGTGGATATTTCAGATTTGCTTCTGTTGCCAATTTTCAATTTAACTTTGAGGGATCAGAAAACATACTTTGCATACTTTCAATCCTTCAACTTACTGAGAATTGTTTTATGACCCAGAAACGGGTCTATTCTGGATAATGTTCCATGTTTTCTTGAAAAAAAAAAAAAAAGTTAATTCTGTGTAAGTTTTTCATTCTTTGTTAGGGAACTGTATGTGGGCTAAAACTATCTTCTTATGTTAGACCAATTTTAACTCTTCCTTGCATTAATTTTCTGATACCACCTCTGGGCATGCACTCAGGTGTATCAGTCAAAGATATGTCAGTGGGTTGAGCCCAGTCTATAGACTATACTACACATGATGGCATTAGTCTAAATTAGCCTTCCCAGACTATATGAGAAATTATCATGCTCACCTGGCTACCTTATTTTCTAGAGCTCCCTTCTAATACCCTCACTAGTTTATGAGTCTAAGACTTGTCCTAAATAGAAGAACCACAATATGAGGCTTATAGAGCTACTAATCCTTACTTTTTGGTTTACATAAAGATCACAACTTTAATGGACAGTACTCCAAATCAAGTGATCTCTGCCCTATTCCCCAACAATAACAAAAATGCTGCTGGTTTTCCTGCCAACTTCATCCATCCTGGTTGAATTATCACTCTTGGATTAGCAATAATGGGAGAAATACTGAGGAAGAACATCACAGAGTCCCATTGCTCTTACTTATAGTTCAAAAGTTTTCATAAATAAATACATCTCAAATTTTGGTCAATTTCCAGAAAGCTATAGTTTTTTTTTGTTTGTTTGTTTGTTTTTTAGTGTTTCGACAGTTTTATATACCTTCATAGTTGCTTATTGAGAGAGGATTTTTGTAACCACCATCCTGACTCTATCATATTGAACTTTTATTCATTTTTTTTGCTTCATTAGTATCACTGGCATATAGTGGACTACTAAATTTTACTGAATTAATAAATAAACTAAGGTTGGGGTGGCACCTTTGGCTCAAAAAGATAGGGCGCTGGCCCCATATGCTGGAGGTGGTGGGTTTAAAGCCAGCCATGGCCAAATGTGTATTAGGAAAAATGATCTGACCCATAAAACTCATAATCTGTGGTAGTGATATAAAATGCCATTTAAAAATATATTTATTAAAGTGAAGCAAAGGGAAAAAAAAAAAATAAATATATAAACAAACAAACTAAGGAAATAAGGAAATAAAAATGGAAGTGTTATCTTATGCACTCAGAGATTTCCAAATGTAAGTTGATGGCTTTGCAATGTTTTTGCAAAGTGTACAAGAAACATAATCTGGTGATAATTGGTCTTCCACTCAGGATAATTAACTAACAGAACTAATGGTCCCTAGGGATAAAGTGGAACTAGCTGTATATAAATGCCAATTTCTGACAGTTTCTATACCATCTATTGACCTCACATTGCTAGTGACAGACTCCAGTAGTTTCTAAAGTAAGGAAATTGTGGCTAATGATTTAGACAACATTTCCATTTAAATTTCAGCTCCCAGTGTTAGTTATTGGGTTGAAAGGGGTTACTAATTCAGGATATTTACAGCACACTACAAATCTCTTATTTCATATCAGGAACTCACACCCATCCAGACCATTTTTAATATACTTATATAATATTTTTTAATAAGAAAAATGCTGAAATAAATAATTGGTCCCATGAAAGATCAAATAGAAGTAATAACATGGTTGCATTTAGGTTTAGTTTACCTATGCTGCTAGTTTAAATTTTATAGACATTTTTCTAAAATAAAAATGCCTAATCTTTGCAAGAAGGTATGGGACAAAAGCTGAGTTACCCATCTCAGAAGCTGTCACTAAATTGTCTGAATAGTCATTTAACCACGGTTACCCTTCTCACATTTCTGGCTCAGGGAGAATGTAAAATCCAACCCTTTTAGTGGTTCATTTAAATCACCATATAGTTAGTCCTGCTTTTCTTCCAAAATCTTCAAACCTCTCTTTTTAGTCTGATTACAAATATCTCCTTCCTCATTTAAACTCATTTGTATAGCGGCACACACACACACACACACACACACACACACAGACACAGACACATACATGTTTTCACGAACTGCAACATGTATTTATTTTCCTAAGATAAGTACACATTAGTGAGATTCCTCATATTCAATTTTTATCCCTGCATAACCAACTGGTGAAGCTCTTTCAGGGCTCACTATCAGAGATGAGACTGCAGTCAGTACTATACCTTTGAATACCACTGGCAAAGTAATATAGTACCTCTATCACTATGCTTTTGAAGACCAATTTTGAACAAATAGTTACTTATTTTGTGACTGAGCATCAACCATTTAGTTGAAAGTTTCCATGATCCATTTAATCTGACAATAAAATAAAATAAAGGTATCTGGCTTTATGATCAATCCAATATGACAATCAATGCCAATGCCATATGAGTATATCATTGATTAGCTAAAATAATATAAACTAAGAAATTTCATGAACTAAATCAAGGAAGAGAAAATATCTTGATGTCCAGAAGGATAAGGGACTCTTGTTATTTCCTCATATGGCTATGTCCATTAAAATTTTACTGAAAATAAGAGATCTTTTTGTATAAATTGAAAAGATTTAAGACCTAAAGAAAACAGATGTTGCTGGTCACCCACAAGTCACTACAGGCACCATAAACATGTATATAGGAGGCTCCCCTGAAGTCCCATTCCTCCTTGTCCTTTGATTTCTGTGTTATTTACAACTCATGTCATACAAAGTACACATTTTTTAAGTAAATAATCTCCTTTTCTAAACAAAGAGTTACTTGAAGAGTGGGGCTCTGTTTTATTAGTCTTTGAATCTCCATTGCATAGTATGGCATATGATACATAGTGGGCTCTCAACGTACACTGACTTAATGAAAGAACAAAGGAAAGAGGAAGGGAAAAGAGACTGTGTGCTCACTCAGACTAGTTTACAATAATGCTCAGACCCTTGGGAGAGTAAAATGATAAATTGCGTGTTTGGATCACTTGTGGTGACTTTTAGTATAAGCTGTGTTATGGAGACTAAGTCTATGATTTAAGAGTTCACCTTCTCATCTTCTTGACCCTGCTAAGCTGACTGTTTATATGGAAACAGTTAAGGATCTTGAAAAATCTTGAGAATAAATATTATGAAAATGGAGATAGAAGCAAAAATACAAATAGAAAAGGCATTGAAGTGCTGGGCACAGTGGCTCCTAGCACTCTGGGAGGCCGAGGTGGGTATCAATTAAGTTCAGGAGTTCTATACTAGCCTGAGCAAGAGTGAGACCCTGTCTCTAAAAAAACTTATAGTCCTAGCTACTTGGGAGACTGAGGTAGAAGGATCATTTGAGCCCGAGAGTTTGAGGTTGCTGTGAGCTATGGTGCCATGGCACTCTACCAAGGGCAACAAAGTGAGACTTGGTCTCAAAAAAACAAAAACAAACAAAAAATAACAGGTATTGAAAATGGTTATGCTGTGAACAAATTTTATAATAGTTTTGAAGATTCTTTTAAAACTAAACTCTAATATAAATAAAGGTATCTTACTTCTGCAAAGATTCTTTATTGTTGGCCTGTGGTGTGTGATCATAGTACTTATTTAGAGGAATTATTCCCTGAACCTGCATTGACTGAGTACTTACTATGTGACAGGCATGGCATTAAGTGCTAGAAATAGAGATATGGATATAGCGTCACTTCTGGCCACAAAAGTCTTAAAGCCTAATTGAAAGAGAACCAAAGTTAAAGGCAAGAAGAGTGTCACAGGTTGCCTTGTTTGAGGTATCTTTGAGGTTTTAGGTGAGTTTAGAGGCATTGCTCCAAGAGAAGATATGGTCAGTTGCACAGTGAGTCTCAAGGTCAAGATGTTTGATGGAGGAGGTGACTTTGAGCTGAGCATCAGGGATGAGTAAGGTCTGCTATGGAGATGAGGGGGAAGGCATAGAAAGCTGTGTGCATTTAGGCATGGCAATGTGACAGTCCAGAAGGCGCGTGCCAGTGGAGAAGGCGGCTGTGTTTCACAGCAATGAGATCTGTACCATCAGGTGCTGTCAGGGGGAAATGGCAGGGTAAGTAGCATATTTGATAGCAACCAAGATAAAGCTCCCTTGCAAATTGAACTTGAAACAAGCTAGATATAAATACAGATCTATTAAGGCAAAGCGCTTCATGTGTCAGTATCTATTAACTTCTTGATGCTGAGATGTATTTGTGCTGAATGGCAGGAGCTGGTGGGCCTGCCAGTCCCAGTAGGGAATAAGACCAAGAGAGGTTTTTCCCTAAGAGAACAATTTGCTTACAAGTACAAACAACCCCTGTTGTATTACAATGTGATTATACTTTTAAGCTCTTCTAACAGATAAAATTGTCTATGATTGAAATCAGAGAAAAAGCACAATGCAAGGCTAGGGGCTGGTTGGCAGCATGCAAGATCAAACTCTTTTAACTTATCAGACAAGGGATTAACGTTGGATTTTGTGATACTTTTGACTGCTACCCAGATAGTTCCATTAAGAACAATCTTGGGAAATTATCTGAATGTATCTACTTAAAAGACAAGAGTAGATGACAAATTATATCTCCATCCTTGTCTTTAAAAAGAGAGGAGGATTCCATAGTTAGACACCAGGGATTAAGCTTTGCTCTGAGTTTTTACAATTACATTATTTCCCCATCTCAAATTAATAAAGTGGAGCTGATGGATTTCCCTAGTTCCGTGGAGAGCAAGCATATCACACTATCAGCAACCCAGAATTCTCCTTCCATTTTGTCTATGTCACCTGCAAGATGCCATGATACAAACTTCCCTTATTGTGATGAAAAAAATGCACATTTCTCAGCAGAGACTTATATCTGATTCAACTCTGTGTTTGTGTTTATCCAGTATGTCCTCCACTGAAAGGACAAACACACAAATTTCATTTACCGTCTGATCTTTATTTTAGTCTAAATTTTTCTTTACTACCCGTGCAGGGCTGTAGCTTCCAGCCAAGATTTATGAGATAACAGACCTGGGCTGTTGCTATAGGGATGTGATGCAACAGTGAAAGTTCTGAGTTCAATAAAACTTTAAATGCTTTTTTTGTTTTTTTCTTTTCCAATATTTTTTACGTTTACTGAGTTTCATGAAATCCCATGGCTCTTTCAGCAATAACCAATTACAATTCTGTCCTGTTGCCCAGGGTTAAATTTGATTGAAGTAGAACCAGGTCTGAATATCCAATGACCGTTTTAAGTTTCAGCAAAATTAATAATTTTGCTTTATCTATGAAAGAGCTTTGGAAGGTTTCATTGTACTGATTGTATAGAACTTGCAATATTGTTATTACAGTATTGTAATTCTCAAGCTCCAAGGTAAACCAGTATGGAGATAAAAGTAGCATTTCAACAACAATTAAAAAAACAATTGCTACTCACTTGTCTTTCTTCTTACTTCTCCCAAATAGTTTGGGAGACCTTAGAATTTCTTATGTGATTCATAGACCAATTAATGTTCTTTGCAACTTCAATAGAATAAGCTGTTTTTCTCCTCTTGTGTTGTGTAACGATGTGTACTATTTCAATATTTAGTCTTCTTTTCCCCATTGAACCTTTTAAATGTTCCAGAACTGTTAAAATCTTCATTCGGCTCACATCATTCATCCTAGCTTCTTCTTTCACCTACGTGTTCAGACCATGCGCTTTACTTTCAGCTTGAAAAAATTATCAATAGCTTGTATTATCAGGTTTTCCAATAAGGAGATCACTAGTTAGTTGTTCTCTTTTATAAGTTTTATATAAAATAGGATACGATCTGCACTCAGATGAGGCAAATCTATTCCAGTTATTAATTTTCACTGTCCATTGGGGGATCAGGAAGGTGAGAGAAATACTCAGGTTGACAAACATTGCATAATTTATTCATCCAGTGAAATATCCTCTCTGGATCAAAGGAAAGTGAACCACCTTGTCAATTAGCAATTGTCCTCTCCAGGAATTAGACCTGTCTCTTTCTACTGCTTCGTTGTGTGGAGAAAGAGGTTGCCCAAAGTGAGAGTTCATTGTCATATATAAGTCTTTAGTTTTGTATTGGCTCAATGGTTTAGATTTCTAAAAGAAAAGATCATCTCTTTAAAAACTATTCCCCTGGTGGTAACTGATTTCTAAGAAAATATGTTGCAGATGAGACAGTTTGGGCAAACATTTATATAACAGGCATCCAGTGGGGCTAGAACTAAATGTCTGTTAGATAGAGCTGGCAACACCCTCTACCTGGCAACAATTGCATATTCTGATTTATATGGAGTTGAAGTATTTTCTGGGAAACTAACTTAAATGATAATGAGGTTCAGGCCTGTCTGGAAGGCTGGAGGACAAGTAGACTCAATGGGAACCAAAATGCAAGAGAGGGTGAATGTATCATAATAGAAGATGAAATTTGGCTGAAGGTTCAAGATTCTATAACAGGGCATGGGGGTGAGAGGAGACAGGCAGTTCTGTTTCTAACTTGTTGGCTGGTAAAAATAACATTGTCTGTCCTGTAACAAGTGACTCTTGCTGTTTGGTTCATCTCTGTTTCTACCAATAGTTACACATATGGGCAATATTTTTTTTTTCAAGTAGAGCTAAAAATACAAATGCATATTTACACACTTATTTGTATTACAGATTAAAACCTCAATCTATGTATTGGAGCAGCATAATTACATCCACATATAAGCATTTGCATATGAAAGTCCTCGATTTGCATGGACAATTAATTATAAGTACTCTCTTTTTTTTAGCTGATGCAAATGAAGAAATACCTTTGGAAAATTGGCCTCATAATTTCTAATCATGTATTATTGAGTGGTGTCTACAGTTTCAGGAAAGGAATAGGCATCATTTCAAAAATAAGAAGTCATTTAAGCAGATTTTCTCTGGGAGAAGTACTCAACAGAATGATTTTTCTTCCTATAAAAATAATGTTTAAAGATTGAATATTCAAAAGAAAGTAGAAAGGGATAAGGGACTGACTAGGTGGTTGGTGGATCAGCATAGAATTGTATGCTACACTTCACCTCACTCACGTGAAGAATTTTATGAAAGTTTTATTACAAGCAATCAGGGGACTGTTTGTTCATCATCTTTGTCTCACCAACTGAAATCTCTGAAAGGAAGGAGTGACAAGAGTTATGGCAAAAGTAGAAATGGTCAATGCTCTTGGTTAAGAAGGTAAAGAACCATGCTAGGCATTTTATCATATTTTCCAGGTTTCTATCTATTCAAATAAATTTTGGCATGAGTTAAATATTTCCTAAGGAATAGTGAAACTCACAGTAGGGTTTCAGCAGCTATTAAATAGCCTGAGATTTTGATTATTTAACATGATCTTTATGTCCAAAGTGCTTAGTCTGTTTGGGGGGTGTCTCTACCTAGTTCTCAGTTATTTAGATGGATGAGATTACTTCTTGTCTTAAGCATGATCAGGAAGAAAAATGTTCAGTCCTACCATTTATGTGCTTTCAGTAATTACACTTCATTTACTGGGTCGTGAGAAATGACATTTGTTTCTAAGTGTTAGAATAGAGTTATAATGAATCCACCTTAGGGGGTGAAATCTTGAGTCGTAACCAAGGTGACTCTGCCCTTACAGTCACTGCATAGTCTTTCTCCCCTGTTCATCTAAGAATATAGCCATTTTGAACACATGAAACAGATGCCCCTTGGACAGCTGCCAACTTCTGTATTCAAAGGGAGGTTGAAAGAGAAATCTGTTCCAAGAGCATTGGGAGATGATGCTGGGAACACAATTCAAGGACTGGGGTCCAGGTGGGATGTATTCCCAGACTAGTGGGCCAACCCGTGTCCTGTCACTTCCTTCAGAGCCTACATGGATATGTGCCTCAGCTGGGATGGATGCTGGGCATAGCTCTTCCCATATGTTTCATTCTTGCATTCAAGGTATGTATGTATGTGTGTGTATGTATTCTACCCAAAGAGTTCATCCATAAGGATAGTGTATGTTTTTTCACTGTCATGAGAGTAGGTTTTGAAATCTGAAGGACTTGAATAATTACAAGAACTTTTTCTACTTGCAGTAATGTCTTATATTTACAATAACCTTGTCAGGAAGGGGAGCCCAATGTAATAGCCCCTATTTTAGAGATGAGAAAACTAAGGCTGTGAGGATTTGAATGATCTGTTCAATGAGGTAACCTTTGGCCCTTGGAGAACGAGGGCTGACTCCCAGTCAGTTGCGTGCTGTCTCTGGTACTACAAAGCCTGTGTCTACCATTTTTATATGTCCAGTAACAGCTGGATATATAAAGCATAGATTCTGAGCTCATGTTTATTAGATTCATAAATAATTTATTCCTCAGAGATCACAAACTATGCCCCAAACAAATAATCTTTTTGTCCTCAGCTGTTAGGCCAACCGTATGATATCTTGGGAAACAACTACAACTTAGAAGATAAAAATTGTCTTTTTTTTATTGTTGGGGATTCATTGAGGGTACACAGAAGCAGGTTACGTTATTGCATTTGTTAGATAAGGACCCTCCTATACTTGTGTTCTGCACCCAAAAGGTGAACTCTATCTCTTGACCTTCCCCCCCTTCCCTTTCACAGACCTCCCCATCCCCCACCCCTCACTGTGTACCTTAATTGTCCTCAGATATCAGAATTGAGTACATAGGATTCTTATTTCTCCATTCTTGGGATGCTTTACTAAGAATAATGTGTTCCGTATCCATTCAGGTTAATACAAAGGATGTAAAGTCTCCATCTTTTTTAGTGGCTGAATAGTATTCCATGGTATACAAATACCATAGCTTGTTAATCCATTCTTGAGTTGGTAGGCATTTAGGCTGTTTCCACATTTTGGTGATTATAAATTGAGCTGTAATAAATAGTCTAGTACAAGTGTCCCTATGATAAAGGAATTTTTATTCTTCTGGGCAATGGTATTGCAGGGTCAAATGAAAACTGTCATTTTAAACATCCTGAATTCAATGATCATATTTGTATTGTGTTA
>CAUYPK010041804.1:0-35391 GCA_963574355.1 Loris lydekkerianus
TGCTTGAGGGGGCGGTGCTTCAGCTCAGTCCACAAGTCGCGGCTGAGCTGAAGAGGTAGGTGGCTGAACTGAACTGTATTCCACTGAACTATTTAACCCACAACTATATAACCCACAGCTTGATTACCTGTTAAGCTACGGTTTTCTGCAGTTTATTTAAAGTTTTAAAGTTGTTGTTGCTAGTTTACAGTTTTTCTTTAGCAATAAATATTGAAAAGCATTTAACCTATTGATTCCTCAATTATTGTAATTGTTTTGGGTATATATTTTTACTTTTGAAATTTACCAGTGGCTGCTGCATTTTCCACCTCGGCTTATACTCGAGTCACTAAGTTTTCCCAGTTTTTAGGGTAAAATTAAGGAGGTCGGCTTATACTTGGGTCGGCTTATACTGGAGTATATGTGGTAGTATTTGTATTGTTTATCCTCTTTCATTTTATTCCTATCTATCTCCTTTCCAACTTCCATCAGGAGTTTTTGAATATTTTTAGAGGTTGCTTTTAATGTATCCATTGTGTTTTTGGTTTTATCACTTTGCATTAGCCTTTAGTGATTTCTGTATGAATTGATCTATATACCCTTGATTATCACAGTCTACTTGAAGTTAATATTGTACCATATCACATACAATATAGAAAATTTGCTACAATGTAAGTCTGCCACCCTTATGCTAGAGTTATCATATGTATTGCATATAAACACCTTACAATCCACATAAGAAAACATTATAAGTTTTGTTATTAAAATCCTAAGTATTTTAAAAAATTTAAAAGGTAAAAACCATCTTTCATAGCTACCTACATATATACCATTTCTGATGCTCTTCATTGCTTTCTGAAGAACTAAGTTTTCATCTGTTATTTCCCTTCAACTTGAAGGACTTTATAGTCTTCTGGGGATAAATTGTTTTAGTTTTCCTTTATCTGAAAATGTCACTATTTCACCTTCATTCTTGATGAATATTTCTGTTGGACATGGAATTTGAGGTTAAATTTTTTTGTTTTGTTTCTTTCTTTTTCCCCCACATCACTCTAATAATATGGATTCATTCTGTCTTCTGGCCTTCATAATCTTTGACAATATCATCAGTAATTCTCATTGTGTTTGTAAATACATGTAATGTGTCATTTTCTCCTGGGTTTATTAAAAGATCTTCTTATCCTTGGGTTTCAACACATTAACTAGCATGTACCTTAGGATTTTCTTCACATTTATCCTGCTTGCCGTTTGCTGAGATTCTTAAATCTGTACATTTATATTCCCCAAATTTCAAACTACCTTAAAATAGTTTGTGCATTTCATTCTCTCCTTATGGGATTTCAACTATACTTACATATAAGACATAATTTTTATATCCCACAGGTCACTGAAATTTTTTTCATCTCAATCATTTTTCTTTGACTTTTTTGGATAATTTCTTTTCTTTCTTTCTTTTTTTCTTTCTTTCTTTTTTTTTTTTTTGTAGAGACAGAGTCGCATTTTACCACCCTCGGTAGAGTGCCATGACGTCACACGACTCACAGCAACCTCCAGCTTTTGGGCTTACATGATTTTCTTGTCTCAGCCTCCAGAGCAGCAGCTGGGACTACAGGCGCCCGCCACAACTCCTATTTTTTTTTTTTTTTTTTTTTGGTGTTGTTGTTGCAGTTTGGCCAGGGCCAGGTTTGAACCCGTTACCCTCGGTAATGGGGCTGGCGCCCTATTCACGGAGCCACAGGCACAGCCCATTTTTGGATGATTTCTACTATTTCAAATTCACTGAATCTTTCCACTGTCATTTTCATTCTACTGGTAAATTTATTCATCAATATTTTAATTTCAGGGCATTGCCCATAGTTCAGTGGGCAGGGCACTGACCATATATTCCCAAGCTGGAATTCGAACCCAGCCTGGGCCAGCTGAAACAACAATGACAATTGCAACAGAAAAAAAATAGCTGGGCGTTGTGGCTGGTGCCTGTAGTCCCAGCTACTTAGGAAGCTGAGGCAAGAAGATTGCTTAAGCCCAAGAGTTTGAGGTTGCTGTGAGCTATGATGCCATGGCACTCTACCCAGACTGACAGCATGAGACTCTGTCTCAAAACAAACAAACAAAAATTAATTTCAGACAGTGTATTTTCAGTTTTAGAATTGTATTTTTTCTTTGATGTTTCTATTTTTGCTGAATTAAAAAATCTTTACATTCATTTTGAGAATGTTTTCCTTTTATTTCATCAAGCATAGTTATAATACCTACTTTGATATTCTGATCTGCTCATTCCAGTTCTGAGTTGATCAGCTGTATTCTTAAAATGGGATTACTTAATTCTTCAAATGTTAAGCAAATTTTATTTAGATATCAGAATGATTCCAGACTCTGTATACTCCTCTGCAGAGTATTAAGGTTTTTGTATTATTAAGCAACTAATTTGATTGAACTCAAGCTTAAACTGTCTCTGGGTTAGTAGTACAAATGAAAGCTCAGTTCTTTTGTCCTTGGTCTATGCTGTGCATGAATTGTCATGTTTCAGCTAGAGACTTGGGTAGAACTAATGCACAGAATTTTGGTTGCCCAATCTTTGAGTCTGTCTTTTCTGGGACTCTCCCCTCACTTTCTAGTAACGGTGATTTTCCTATACTCCACCCTATGGTTATTCAAGTCAAAAAGACATGCTTTCTACCAAATTATCCCCCTCTGTTACATCAACTTCATCCTGTCCTCATGCTATTAATAAACCCATAAAAATGTGATCTAACACCCATCATTTCCTTCTTCCAAGTTTCAACTCCTTCACATATTTTTTCTGCATTGTTCACTCTCTAGTACCTTTGGGTCATTGGTATGTGTGTGTGTTTGTGTGTTTCTCACGTTTATAATTGTTATCTGTGAGAGGGCCAGCCTCAATAGAAATCCATTTGTCTATACCAGAATTGGAGAGCCATTATAAAAAAATAAAATAAATTTATGAAACTGTCAAAAATATTTAGAAAAACAAAAACTTACTCAAACTCACAATCTCGAAACAAACACTGTGCACATATGATGATGATATTAATATTAATTTTCCAACATATGTACTTGTGTGCATGAACTACATATATATTTTAATTGAGGTTTTAATTATGTATCATTTTGTAATGTTTTTTATTTAGTAATTACTTTATATGTAATAGGTTGGTTAGCACAACACTCATTTTTATTTTTATTTTTATTTATTTATTTATTTTTGAAGTTTTGGGGCTGAATTTATTGAGTCCAAAAATTAGAAAAGGCTGAAAAGAATTTCTCTTTAGTTAACTAGAGATTCAGGCCACTGGGCTTTATCTGATTTTTACCATGAAGTTACCAGAGCTATTAGTACCTAGCAATACATACAATATATTTCATCCACTTAAAGTGTATAATTCAATGGTTTTTACTAAGAGAGTTGTGTGAGCGGCACCTGTGGCCCAGTGAGCAGGGCACCGGCCCCATATCCCGAGGGTGGTGGGTTCAAACGCTGCCCCAGCCAAATTGCAACAAAAAAATAGCCAGGCATTGTGGCAAGCACCTGTAGTTCCAGCTACTTGGGAGGCTGAGGCAAGAGAATTGTCCAAGCCCAAGAGCTGGAGGTTGCTGTGAGCTGTGACGCCACAGCACTCTACCGAGGGTGACAAGATGAGACTGTCTCTAAAAAAAAAAAAAAAGAGAGAGAGAGAGTTGTGCACCGAGCACCGTGATTTTTTTTATTTTATTTTATTATTTTATTTTATTTTATTTTATTTTTTATTTTATTTTATTTTATTTTATTTTATTTTATTTTATTTTATTTTATTTTATTTTATTTTATTTTATTTTATTTTAGACAGAGTGTCACCCTGTCCACCCTGGGTAGACTGCTATGGCATCATAGCTCACAGACAACACTCATTTTTAATGCCCTCATTTCTTTTCTTCCTTTACTATAGAGATTAAGAAGCTAAAGATGTAATTTCCTTAAGTTTCTCTTAAAACTAAGGGTGGTCATGTGACTCATTTCTATGTGAGCACCTTGGGCTAGAAGGGCAACTTGGTGGAAAATTTTAACATTCTTTAGTATTATGTTACTAGCTTGATGGCTGGAGATGTATCAGTCAATCACATTCCTAACAGAGTAACAATTTCTTTAACATAATTTTAAATGATTTTAATGTTATTTCATTTTTTGAAGATTGAATACTTTATCAAATTAACTAGTGATGTACATTATATCCAATTTCTGTTCTGTGATAAATATTATAGTACACCCTGATTATGTAAGAACAGATTCCTAGAAGTAGCATTGCCAGACATTTTAAGGCTTTGATGTACTGTCACATTCACATTCTAGAAGGTTGTGCAATCTTATACAACTATCGAAAGCATGTATGAGGAAGTACTATCTACCTCCCTTGTGGATATAATTATTTTTAAACCCTTGATTTAGTCTTAAAAATTCCCATTTTTTCTCTCTTTTTTATGGCAGAGGAATTCAGCATTTCTTTCTCTTTTCACATCCTCAGATTCTAAAAGATATATTCCCAGAATGCTCTTCCATTATATACATGTATAACCATGGTTTGCTCTCTCATTTTCTTGGGGTCTTTGCTTTTGTCACCATCTAAGTGAGCTCACTGCCCTCTCTCCCAACCACCATATTGAAAATTGGAATTCCAACACTTCCACCCCCTTCCTGCTTTGATTGCCTGTCTCCCCCTCTAGTATTAAGTTCTATGAGGACAGGTTTGTTTTCCCTTTTTCCTGTTTTGTTGATGGCTTAGAACAATGCCTAGCATATAGATGATCAGTATTACTTAAGTAAGTGTTAAATAATTTACTTTATGGATAGATACCCCTTTATTTTTTTTTATAGTGAAAAAGACCTCAAAAATGGTTTTAAAAAACCTTTTTTTTGAGATAGTCTTCCTCTGTTACCATCAGTAGAGTGCTGTAGTGTCACAGCTCACAGCAACCTCCAACTCTTGGGCTTAAGTGATTCTCTTGCCTCAGCCTCCTGAGTAGCTGGGACTACAGGCACCTGCAACAACACTTGGCTATTTTTTGTTGCAGTTGCCACTGCTGTTTTAGCTGGCCGGGGTGGGATTCAATCCCGCCACCCTCGGTATATGGGGCTGGCGCCCTACCCACTGAGCCATAGGTGCTTTCCAGTTTAACATTTTTTAAATTTACTTACACAATAATTTAGGGCAGTGGTTCTCAAAAGTGTTGCCCCAGCCAGACCAGCAACAAGGATGTCCCCTGTAAACTTATTTAAAATGCAAATTCTGCCCCTTGTGGTAGCTCAAGCCTATAATCCTAGCACTCTGGGAGGCCAAGGCAGGTGGACTGCTTAAGCTGAGGAGTTCAAGACCAGCCTAAGTAAGAGTGAGACTCTGTCTGTACCAAAAATCGAAAAATTATCAGGGCATGGTGGTGCATGCCTATAGTCCCAGTTATTCTGGAGGCTGAGGTAAGAGGATAGCTTGAGCCCAAGAGTTGGAGGTTGCCCTGAGCTATGACACCATGGCACTGTAGCCTGGGGCAATAGAGTGAGCCTCTTAAAAAAAATGCAAATTCCTGGTTCCCATGCACAGAGTTTTTTATTCAATAAGTCTGTGATAGGCCACCAAATTTGCATTTCTAAAGTTTGTGTTTTAACCAATTCTTCAGGCAATTTGGAGAAATACTAATGTGTGTGTATCATTGGTTTAGACTCTACTGTTTCTTTTCTTTCACTACTTCTAATTGTTTTTTGTAGACATAATTTCCTCATTCGTAAATGCTAACTTTTAAATCATTTTTTACTGCACAAAATGGCTTTCAGCATTCATTTTCTACTGTTGAGACATACATATATTTCTGGCTGTTCTAGATGTGGCACTACTATGGGTACTCCAAGGGATATGTATATTCAGCATAAGCATAACTTGCAACTGATTTATCCTTCCAAAAGTGCAGGTTTTCTATGTAGCTATCCAGTGATGACTCATTGTGTGCATAGTGCAAGAATTCCACTTGGTAAGAAATTACTGATGGAAATGGTTTTCATATTGAATTTTATTCCCATGAGAGTAAGTGACTTGGAAATGAAGGCATACTATCCATGACTTGATCTTTCAGCCCTTGCATGTGCACACTTATATGGACATATGTGCACACATATGAATACACATTCCACTTTCAATATAACACTTATATTTTATAATTCTCTGAAAGATGAGGAAGAAACTAGAATGGGAAATATTTTCAACAATGACTTTAATAACATTAATATTTGGGGGCTAATTAGTATGCTAAATTACTATCTAAATGAAATATTTATTAAGCAGAATTAAACATTACTAGACAAGTCCTAACTACTGACTTGTAGGCTAACTTTGAGAAATAAGTGATAATGTAGTGAATGTGTGTGTGAAAACAAAAATGTCAAATAGTATTACAATATCTCATATTAATTTCATAATGATATTGTATTAAAATTTTAGTACAATGATTTACAAACTGTTTTTGTACATTTGCCTGTTTTTATTGTAACACCTTAAATTTTAAAACACTTCAGATGTACTTTTTATCTACAGCTCAATAGTAAAATAAAAAATCTAGGGTAAGCAATGGAAATGGAATTGATTCACAGAATCAGAATAAATGCTTCCGGAATAAATAAATGCTTAAGAATGATTCTGAAGCCAAGTCTGGGTTCACTCAAAAAGACTGCAGTGATCTATTAAAATTGTCTTCTAAAGCAATAACAGGGAGGGGTGACATTGGAACTCCTTGACTGAGGTGTTTGTGTTAGAACTTTGAACATGAGATAAAATGGAGAGAATGATCAATCACTTTCATTCACTTGTGATCAGAATTCACCATTAGTAATAAAAAATGGCAAATGGATGAAGCACAGTGATATTATAGTTTTAACTCACCAGGTTAAGGAAAGAACTTGTGCATGATAGGAAATGTTTTTGTGATTCAAAACCAAATATATATACCTCAGATTCATCATCAATCATAAATAAGCAAAGAAACTTTAAGTACTGTCAAACAACTTTGTAGAGGGGCTTGATAACAATCCTAAATGTTGATTTATGCATATTAAAAGTATTCTATATTTTAATTATAAAAATAATCCATGTATATGATAAAATATTTAAATAGCATACAACAAGAAGTTCTTACCCTAATCCCAGACCCCAATCCTGTACTCCTGTGCCCGAAGGCAACCACCATTAAGTTTCTTCTGTATTATTCAAGGTCTATTTACATACAAATTTATGTGAATATATACATACATACATACACACAAAGAGAGACAGGTAAAACACACTCTCCTTTTTTTTTGTAAATAAATAGAAACAGATGCCATATGTGTTTAAGGAATCTGCTTTTTTACACTTCACAATATATGTTAAACATCATTCTCTATCAGCACATTTGTAACCTTGCTGCTTTTTTCATTTTCTCACAATTTTCTGTTAACATTTCTTAAATAAATAACAACTTTTACAAAGATTTCTGCTGATGCAGAGCTAACATACACATTAAGAAAAAGCTAGAGATAATATCAAAGGGGCAAATCATACAAATACCCACACTCATTTATGCAAGGCAATAAACAGATACACAAATTCAATTCTAAAACATGATACTTAAGTATACAACACACAGGCAATTGGAAATTGTTCAGTATATGTAACTTATTCCTCCATTGCTCTGATCATTCAGCTTATTAACAACTTTTTGAAGCTTTATACTTCAATCTGAACACATAGAACATTTGTAATAATTAGGTATTTTCTTTCTATTAAAGTTTTGATATCAAGTTTAAACCCTTGTTTCCATCCATTGCCTCTATGTGAAGGTCCATTTTCAAATTTCCTCAGGTGCAACAAGGGGCAAGTTTTTCCCAGAGGCTTTCTAACACTGTTTAAATTCAGAATATTTTCAAAGTTGGATTGGTGCAGTGGCTCATGCCTGTAATCCTAGCACTCTGGGAGGCCAAATCAGGTAGATCTCACATGAGCTCAGGAGTCTTGACCAGCCTGAGCAAAAGTGAAACCCCATCTCTAATAAAAATAGAAAAACTAGCTGGGCCTTTTGGCAGATTCCTGTAGTCCCAGCTACTGGAGAGGCTGAGACAAGGGGATCACTTGAGCCCAAGAGTTTGAGGTTGCTATGATGCCATAGCACTCTACCCTGGGTGACAGAGTGATGAGACTGTCTCAAAGGAAAAGAAAGAAAAACAAACAAACAAACAAACAAAAGAATATTTCCAAAGTCAAACACAACCTTAAGTTTAGTTAGCAGATTTCTCACATTAATTTTTTTCATGAAGTTTCTCATCTGAATGAGTTTTCATGTGTTTGGTAAGAGATGCATTTTGTTTGAAGGCTTTCCCACATTCATTACATTCATAGGGTTTTTCTCCAGTGTGGGATCTCTGATGTATAACAAGCTGTGACTTTGCACTGAAGGCTTTTCCACATTCATTACATTCATAGGGTTTCTCTCCAGTATGAGTTCTTTCATGTACAATGAGGTGTGACTTTTGACTAAAGGATTTCCCACACTCTTTACACTCATAGGGTTTTTCCCCAGTATGAACTCTCTGATGTTGAGTAAGGCCTTCAATTTGTTTAAAGGCCTTTCCACATTGATTACATTCAAAAGGGCTTTCACCTGTATGAGTTCTCATATGGTAGGTAAGAGATGAGCTATGTCCAAAGGCTTTTCCACATTCATTACATTTATAAGGTTTCTCCTTAGTATGAGTTCTTTGATGTATAATAAGGTGTGACTTCTTGCTGAAAGCTTTCCCACATTCATTACATTCAAAAGGTTTCTCACCTGTATGAATTCTCATATGTTTAGTAAGAGATGAGCTATATTTAAATGCTTTTCCACATTCATTGCATTCATATGGTATTTCACCTGTATGAGTTCGTACATGTTCAGTAAGAGATGAGTTATACCTAAAGGATTTTCCACATTCTTTACATTCATAGGGCTTCTCACCTGTATGAGATCTCACATGTTGAATAAGGTTTGAGCTGTGTCTGAAGGTTTTCCCACATTCAGTACATTCATATGGCTTTTCACCAGTATGAATTCTTAGATGGTCAGTGAGAGCATGTTTATGACCATGGGCTTTGCCACACTGAATACATTCATATGGTTTTTCTCCAGTGTGAGTTCTCTGATGTACAACAAGGTGTGACTTTTGGCTAAAGGCTATCCCACATTCATTACATTCATATGGTTTCTCACCAGTATGAATCCTCTGATGGTCAATTAGTCCTTGTTTATGGCTGAGAACTTTCCCACACTGATTACATTCATAGGGTTTCACACAAGCTTGTGTTTTGCCATGCTTAATAGATGAGCTAGGGCTGGATGATTTCTCATGTTTCTCTCCAGTTTTAATTTTGCCCTGCTTAGCACGAGATGAGCTACGATGGCATAATTTCTCATGTTTCTTGCCAGTTTGTGTTTTTTCACACTTACCAGATGAGCTATGGTTGGATAATTTCTCACGTTTCTTTCCAGTTTGATTTCCGATTTTCTTTTTATCAGACAAGCTATGTCTGAATGACATCTTGTCTTCTTTAGCTGTATCAGGTTTCTTTTTTGCACAGTTTCTTATGTGATCAGGTAAATCTACACTCTGTTTCAAACTCGTTCCATGTGAATCAAATTTAAGAAGCCGTTTTTTTGATGGAACACATTTTGTATTCATGTTATTCTTTTTCCCCAGTGAACCACAGTCATTGTCTTTCTTTTTAGTCAGAGTTTTCTTTTTGGATGCAACTTCCCCAAGGAGTTCGTTTGGGGATTTCTGGTTAATCTTAAGCTGATTATCATCCTGCTGGACTTCCTCTAAAATGGAATTCAATGAGACATTTTTGTGAATTTTTATATTCTCACAGTTTGGAATAATGTATAATGTAAGAAATGACCTGTTGTTGGTTTGAATCTTTATTCAAGTCTAGTATCCAAAAATGAATGAAATATCAAGGGCAAATGACCCTGACATCTTGGACTTGATGGGGAAAATGCTGTAGTTAAATGAAGGAAAGAAAAGTGACAATACCAATTAGAAACAGCGTTGACTGTTTAAAAATATGAATTTGCAACCTGGGATAGATCAGGAAATAAAGACAAGGAGCAGTGAATGGAGGACAGATGAAGTCAAAAGAGCTTATGATTGTAGTTGATACTTCTTAAGGTTTCTCTTCAGCCCAAGCTCTGACAGTATTTGGCTATTCAAGCCTATACTATATTATTTCAGCTTTCCATGGTCACAGACGGAGACACAGCTGGCTGAAACCAAGATATCCAGTAAGATTTTTCCCATTAAAATTTAGACTCTAGTTAGTCTCCACTCCATCCTTAAATTTAAAAATGATATAAAACAGGTACTAGTAAAGCCATATTTACCCTGAATAAACAGAAAGCTCATCTGTCCAGAGAATGAAGCATTTACAAACAGAGAAGCAGAAATAGAAGACTGTGTGTCCTCAAGGAGATAATCTGCATAATTTCAATTTCCAGTGGCTTCCCAATTCTTGGTGCTAAACCCTGGTGAAGTCTGCCTGATGCCCTTAGGTTATATGAGATATACTCATGTCCTCATCATAAAGTCCTCTATTCACTTAAGCTAGCTAAAGTAAACTTTTGTTATTGTACTCAAAGAGCCAGCAAGGAGAAATTAAGTGAGTCTATTAAGAAGTACTGAAGAGCAATAAAGTATATGAGAGAGTAAGTAGGAAAGGGTCCCATCTTTCACTGCTCAAGGTGAATTTTTCCTGTAGTGATTTATATCTTTTCCTGCTGGCAGATCTTTTTCTTTCTACTGCTATAATCCTTGACCAATAAAATAGTGATATCCCTGTACTTAAAAAAAAAAAAGCTATAGTTTCTCTAAGCTCGCCAGTGATGTTATCAAATGATAAAATTCACAGTAATTAGCTTGGCACAGAAACTTTACATTGTCTGATTTATAGTGAACATGCACAGCTGTTTTCCAATAGTTCACTATGGAGTACATCTTTGTCCTTGTCAGGTCATTCTAATTGCTAATTATAAATGTCAAGTTATTCCCAGCTCTAAATGGTTGCTCACATTCTTTCCTCCACTCATTATACAATTATACATTTTGAGATGTCTTCTCAACCCCTGTTTCCCTTCTCTGAGACCACTAATCACATTGAACAGTGTAGGCAGCCATGTTTGTACCATATGATCCAACTTCTGGCTGAAAACAATCAATTAGACAGTGGTAAATACCAGAATCCAGTAATATTTCTTCTCCTAAAAATCTGGAAGTACAATAAAAAGGCTTTTGTTAGCTAGTTATAGATATTACATGTATAAAAACCTGCAGGTAGACATGTGGGCACTTAGGGGAAAAGTCATCTCTTGATGTGCTTGCATTGCTAGAAACAGTGATTTAATAAGTTTGAAATTAGTTCTTAATTGTTTACTATAAGTAAGTTAGGAATTGAATTAAGAAAATGATTGCAGATGGGCAAAGGGAACAGAGACAGGAGAGAAGTGGGTCAGAGAAAAGCATGTACACATTCAGACTACAGGATCAATACTGAGAAATCCAAAGTCTTTTGCACAACTGACAGCTTGATCCCTGGCCCTTTAAACAAGGAGACTGTCTTGCTGGGGTTTCATCTCTCCCCCAGCGTGGTCACTGAGGTCTCTAACCACTGAGAGGCCAGGCTTGAGCAAGTGGGACTGCTCTCTCAGAGGGAGTGAGCACAGGGGGTTGGGAAGATTAATAAGAGAAGGTGAAATGAGCTGGAAATAGCACAAGCACTTTGATCTTGGTAGAAGAGAAAAAGCCTCTTGGGGAGGTGAGGGGAAAGTGCCCCTTCCCTCCCATTTCTCAGTATGGCACCTCCAGACTGCTCACAAAGTTTCCTAGGGGCTTAATTGCTCATCTTGGGATGTGTGTGTGTGTGGTCTAATTGGGGTTTGGCTTTGATGTCCTGCTCCTGGTCTGTGTTCCTCTCCCAGGATCTGTTTGCATTAATATCAAAATGACTTAAGAGTGATAAAAGTAAGAAGTAAATCAGTGCATTTAAGGTAGTTAATTAAAGAAATAATTTAGTTAGAAAATACAAGCCCAGCAAGAATCATGACATAAGGATTTAGCTTCCCCCTGTTTAATGTATGAAATAAAAATGAAGCTAACCCAGAGGTAGGGGCTGCCACCGGTCTTCATGGTTGAACAGTCTCTCAGCCAGTTTTCAAAAATGTTACTCTTGTGTTTTTGAATCTTCACTTTTTCCTCACCCTTTCATCTCTGCCAGTCACTGGGAAAGAATTCACGATATAGTTTGGGGCTGGTTCCCAAGAAAAACCTATAAACTTAAGACCCAGGGCTGCTATTTGGAGGTGGCCTTTTTCAGAGATTTTATATATATATAGCTTTAGCATGAAAATTAAACAGAGTAATAGAGAAAAGCAAACATATGAGTTTCAATGACTTCACAAAGAAAGACAAAGTGAATAGCCATCTTGGTGGTAAAAGAACATTATATGGAGAGAGTGAAAACTGGACTCAAACATAAAAGAGTTATCTGAACAGTTAAGAAATATTGACTTTTTATTTATTTTTATTTAATTTTTTTTCTTTTTTTTTTTGAGACAGAGTCTTACTATGTCACCCTTGGTAGAGTGCTATGACATCACAGCTCATAGCAACCTCCAACTCTTGGGCTTAAGCTATTCTCTTGCCTCAGTCTCCCAAGTAGCTGGTACTACAGGTACGTGCCACAATGCCTGGCTATTTTTTTGTTGTAGTAGTCATAGTTTAGCTGGCCTGGGCTGGGTTGGAACCTACCAGCCTCAGTGCATGTGGCTGGTGCTGTAACCACTGTGCTACAGGTGCCAAACCAGAAATACTGACTTTTATGAGGAACATTTAAAAAATTAATTCCTACAGACTAGGAGATCAGTTTTTGGATGTTTAGATATAGTAGGAAGCTTTGAGAAGTGAAGTTGCTGTCTACTTTTTCACTTAGGAAATTTTAACTTACGCAGTAACCTGGGAGAAAGGGTATAACAGAGACTTTTAGGTAGCATGACAATGCTGTATCTTCCAATTCCCAAGGATGATAGGAAAAATGGAGGCAAATTTCCTTCTAGGAAGAAAAGAATAAAACTCAAACCTTTCTTCTTGACATGTAACATTATAAGAACCTTTGTAATGATGGATACAACTGATATCTGCCAGTGGGAAAAGATAAAGCACTACAAGAGAAATGTACCATGAGGGAAGGGAGAAGAATTTGAACTAGTTAATTGATAAAATAGTAGGGCAAGTGCTAAGCAAGAGTTGGGTCTGCAAAAGAATTAGATTAAGGCTGGAGGCTTTCCCTAAATTTGAGATGGTAAAAAAAGTACATTTTAAGCCAAAACAACTCTAACTTAAGAAATTTAAGCATTGAGCTTATTAGGCCCAATAAATCACTGGAGGCAATAGAACAGTCTTTCCTTGAAGAACCTCCAACTACTATATAGATAAGAACCTGACCCCAAAAGAGGTTACTGTTGCAATGACAAAGATGTACTGAATGACTCAGGATTATTTTTCAGTTGTAACCCAAGTGTCAGCAAGAAAAAAATAAGGATAGTCAAAACTATAGCTATTACTGGACAAAGCAGAAATTCCATGGAATCTCTTCATTTTTTATTTGAATGACTGGTTCCTCTATTCTCAGGAAATTCATAGGGTCCTGAATAATTCAAAGTCAAAGGAAACTTAAAATGACATAGGGAATATTCAGCTAACATGGGAAATGTAGTGACAAATAATAATTGAATATTTTAATGCTTGGTGGTAACACTGAAGATGAATTAGAAAAAAATGGATTGAACAAAACTACCTAAGAATTAGAGCAATTGAGTTACAAGATAAACAAACCTGATCTGATAGATGAGAATTGAGGAGGAAGAAACCCTAAACAAATAAGAACTAAGGTGAGGATAGTGACTTTATGGGCAACAGGCTAAAAATCCTTCTAAAAATAGGGAAGGTGAAAGAAACTTCTAATGTAGAAAGATAAAGCTTTCAGTTTCTGATACCTTAATAATGATATGGAAGGTAAGCATGTTAAATATGAGTGTAAGACAAAGGAAGTGGAGATGTCCACTGGGAAGTCACCACTATAAAAGAAATAGCTTGTATTTGCATATTTGCATAATAAACAATCCCTTTGAGAGAAATATAATAGCAAAAAAGAACAGTTGGTAGTAGACAAAACTTTAGGGACACCTCAACAAAGTGAGAAGGAAGAGAAGCTGGCAAGTAAATGGTAAAGAATTATTTAAAGGATAAGATCTGATTCAAGCTATATAATTCAAGCGACGTGGACTAGCACTTCAGGTTAATCAAAACTATTAAAGTTGTATATTGGAAGGTAAGCAGTGGAGACAAAGTCAGAAATTTAGATTGAGGCATGAGTTCTATGAGATTTGACTGCAGATGTTAAGGAGAAAATGGAGATGATGATGTGTTATAGACCACAAGTTTAGAGCATTTCTCAGTGAAAGGATGGAAATGAAAATTAATTCAAGGCAGAAACGTCATGCCAAGAGTTTAGAAAGAGGACAGATCTAAGAATGTCTGAATACATAGGTGAGAATTTGGTCCCCTAGGGTGTTGGAGAATGAGTAAAGGAAAGTAGAATAACTGACGATATCCCATTCCTGCTTACCTTATCCAAAGCAGTCCTTTGTAAAAAAAAATCCTCCCTTTCCAGGAAAAGGGAGGATTTTTTAAAAAGTGATGAAAAGAACAGCTAAGAGAGGTCATCACTTTTCTGAAAACTGAGCAACGGAGCACATGGGCAAGGACATATTGCCAGATGGAGGCGTTAGTTAGGGATCTGAGGGACTGGTACCAAAGGCCTGGAGCCTTGGTTTTCACCATTTTTCCTACCACAACCTGACTAGTGTGATCTACTGTATTATTGTTCCCAGTGGAAGGAGTACATCCCCCCCAGCCTCTCCCAAATACTTGGCCATTAGAATTGCAGCACTCCTTCCAGTGGAAGGATTATACATTCCTACCCTGTTAAACTCAGGAGTGGCCAAATAGCCCAGTCTGAACAATAAAACATGAGTCAAATGGGATATCCACGGTTCTAAGAAATGATTTTAAGAATTATATATAGTTCTACTCATGTTATTTTCCCTCTGCCATAAGACCAGAATTTGCCAAATGGAGAATGCCCTGTCAGAATAGGTCATCAAATAAAGATAACACGGGATATCTGGGCTGCAGCTTGAGCAAGAAATAAAACTTTCTTGTTGTAAGTCCCTAAGATTTGGGGGTCATTCAGAGTAAAACTTAGTCTAATCTGACCAATGCAAATGCTATAACCAAACTCCCTTAATTAACACTGGCTCACTACTATAGTGAACATCATATGAGAACCTCTCTTGTGGACAAATTCCTAGAAGGAAGAAATGTTAGCATCTCTAAGGTTAAAGAATCTTTGCAATTTGAACTCTTTTTTCTCCAGGATATTTATTTTTTCTACTGTTTTTCTACTGTTATTTTTTCTACTGATATTTCCTAGTTAAGAAAAAAGGGTCTAGCATCTTTAAGACAAATTTAAGAATAAATTATTCTTTGAAGAATTCCAAAGTTACTACCAAGAAACCAGAAACTTACTTCCATTGATTCCTATTTTCTTGGGTCTTGCTATTTTATTTGAATGACCTTGATTAGGCCTTTTTCTCTTCTCCAACCATGGCTCTTCTCCTTTTTCCAACTTGGAGATCATGTCTGGTTTTGGAGTTTGAAACCCTGGTCATGAGAAATGGTGAAAATTAAATGTCAGAACAACCATCCCAAAAATCAAGCCCTGGAATTTGTACTTCAGGGCCTTTAAAGACAAGAATACATGGCTTCTGAAGGCTCACTAAATATATGCCCATGTACTTTAACCGAGTCAACCTTCCATCTTGGAGGCAGGGTACAAATCCTGCCTAATACCCAAAAGGGATTAAAACTCTTTGACCCATAAACATCAAGGCCAAACTTATCAAAGACTTTAGAGAGTATCACAATGGACTCATTTTGAATTATGAAAGAAATTATCCTTACCCATTGAGGCTAGGTTGCTGTAGTTCTCTAGCATTACATCCTTGTACAGGTTCCTCTGAGTAGGATCCAATTGCTCCCATTCCTTCTCAGTAAAGGCCATAGTCACATCTTTGAATATTACTGATCCCTGTAATAGCACATTCCTGTTTAGTCCAATGTTATCCACATTCAGTGAGTGATTTGAGCAAGATAATATTTGTTCTTACCTTGACCACTCACTGTCAATCATGATGTTTTATAGCATACCTATTCTCTACCCTATTTTGCATTTTTTGAAAAACAAAAAAATCATATTCAGAATTATTCCCATTGTGAATTTGTTTATTCAAGAGGATAAAATAAAAATATCAGAAAGGGGGGAGCCTGTGGCTCAAAAGGTTAGGGTGCCGGTCCCATATGCTGGAGGTGGCGGGTTCAAACCTAGCCCCAGACAAAAAACACCAAAAAAAAAAAAAAAAAAATCAGAAAAATTATTAACAACAATAATAATAATAATAATACATAAACCCCAAACATAATCAGTCTTTATCTTCTCTTCCACAACAATGAATATTAAAAGGCTGTGGAGTAGTATTTACAGCTTACAGAGTTCTGGGGTGTAAGAATTGGGACCCTTGGTTTTTATAACCAGTCAAAAAATCATTTATGTCTGGCAACAAAGGTAACATATTTTAAGCATGTAACAATGCAGAAAGTATACTAGTTATAGTCTTTAGAAAAAAAGAAAAAAAAAGGGGGGAACAGGGAGAGAGGAGGGAAGGACAGGAGAAGGAGGAAAAGGAAGAAAAGAAAAGAAAGATTTCTTTAGGAGAAAGAAAGATGGGAAAAGAATAAAGATTTCAAGGTTGGGAAAGACTTAATATATGTGAGAGTTATGAATAACAAAACCATAAAATGTCTGGTTAAAGTTTTTTTTGTGTGTGTGTGTTTTGTTTTTTTTTTGAGACAGAGTCTCACTATGTCTGTCTGGGTAGAGTGCCATGGCATCACAGCTCACAGCAACTTCAAACTCTTGGGCTTAAGTGATTCTCCTGCCTCAGTCTCCCAAGTAGCTGGAAATACAGGCACCTGCCACAATGCCCAGCTATTTTTTGTTTGTAGTTATCATTGTTGTTTGGCAGGCCAAGGCTGGATTCAAACCCACCATCTCTGGTATATGTGGTTGGTGCCCTAGCTGCTGAGCTACAGGCACCACGCCCATGTCTAGTTAAAGTTAAGTAAATTGATAACGTGCTTGTGCAACTGTTATGAAAAAATCCTAACATCAAAAAGTAGGATAAACTATAAATGGGAAGAGTTTGGGAAAGGAAAGAAATTAAAATATTCTGAAGTTCTCTTCTTAGGTAGGTAACAGGAGGATGACACTGCCACTAGAGAATTTTGAACTAAAAAATATATATTCAAACATGCTTCTTTAACATTTAAAGATAATCCCTTACCTCACAGATCAACAGTCAATTATCTACATATGTCACCAATGTAATCCTGCAGACCTCCTGTCACTGACTCCTAATAACCTTCCATCATTGATTGCACTGGCCTCCCAATCACAAAGCCAGTACAGCCTTCCATAATCACTGAGCTTATAATTCTAAAATGGCTGGCTCCAACAAACCTCCCAATTGCTAGCAGCAGCATATCTCCCAATCACAGGCACTAATCACATACGCCCACCGGTTCCTCAACCTTTAATACCCACTAAACACATGGGTCTATCGCCTATATGACCCCAACTCCCTCATCCTATCAATCCCCAATCACTGATACCAGGAGAACTCTCAACCAATGGCCTTTATAAAAACCCCAATTACTGCCAGCAAATTCCATTCCATCTTCAACCTCTTTAGCAATTCCCTTCACCTGCATCCTTGAACAAAAATCTACCAGTCTCCCGAAGACCCTGCTTTCTTATAAAGTAGTCTCAAGTGGAGGTTATTTGACATTTTTCTTTCTTTTCCCCATAATCCATATACCTCAGTGTCTAAAGATGAGATAAATGATAACTTTCAACCATTTCTCACTCCTTCTTCAAAATCCCTAGCTTGTTTATACATATTCATATATGATGATTTGCTAGAGAGACTCACAGGATTTAGCATACAGTTGTATTCACAGCTATAATTTATTATAGCAAAAGACACAAAGCAAAATCAGTCAGCATGGGATGAAGTCCAGAGGAAACCAAGCACAAGCACCCAAGAGTCCTCTTCTAGTCGAATGACACAGGACATGCTTAACTCCTCCCAGAGCATATTGTGACAATGAAATGTTATCTACCAAGGAAGCTCATTAGAGATTCAGTACCCAAGAGTTTCACTGGGGACTGGTCATGTATCAAAAATTTCAGACTTCCAGGCTGGGCACCCATAGCTCGGTGGTTACAGCACTGGCCACACGCTTCAGGGCTGGTGGGTTCAAACCCGGCCTGAGCCTGCTAAACAAACAAACAAACAAATCCCAGACTTCCAGAAGGAAAGCAGGTGTTCAGTAGAAAACACTTTGTTTATATACTTTAGGCAGAGAGCCTTATCAGTTTGGGGGATGGTGGGAACCCCCACAAGATCTAATTTCCCAGATGTCAGCAAAAAGTGAACTTTGCAGGCTAGGTGTGGTGGTGGCTCATGCCTGTAATCCTACCACTCTGGGAGGCTAAGGCAGGTAGATTGCCTGAGCTCAGGGTTTCAAGACCAGCTGGAGCAAGATCAAGACCCCATCTATAAAAATAGCCAGGTGTTGTGGTGGGCGACTGTAGTCCAATCTACTCAGGAGGCTGAGGCAAGAGGATCACTTAAGCCTAAATGTTTGAGGTTGCTGTGAACTATGATACCATGACACTTGACTGAGGGCAACAAAGTGAGACTCTGTCTCAAAAAAAAAAAAAAAAAAGTCAACCTTACAGGCAGACCTAGGGATAGCAGTCCCTTCTCCCCCCCTCCCCCGTGCCAATAATCTTTTCTTCTACCCAAACTCAGCCATCTACTCATTCCTCATCCACACTTACATCTTACCATCACTATACCATTTAATGGTCTCTACTTAAAACGTTCTATCCTCTGACCACCATTTCCTATCCTGCCAGCTCACCTTCTCTAGAACTTCACTCCAATAATTCTCCAAACTCACTGAGCCCTCTGATCCTAACAACTTTTTCACAATCATCCCACTTCATAGCTTTGCTTGCTTGCTTTCTTGTTTAGATTCTCTAAACAATTCTATATATGGTCTAGTACCATATATACTCCATTGAAAACTTTAAAGCTTTAACATCTTTGCCTGTCTCCCGCTGTTGTCATTGAAGGGCCCAGCGCCGAACCCTAACTGTGCAGTGGGGTGGAGGGGGGGGGAAGAAAAGCAGCTACAGTTTTAAAAGACCATTTTTTCCCTCTAGTTCTAAATGAGTAATTGACCTTGGGTCTTCTGTGGAATGCCAGCACCTTATCTCAAGACTACTTGTAACATGGCAACCACAGGTTTTTGTTTTTTTTTTGCAGCCAGAAAAAATAGTTTTTAACAAACTTTGTAGTAACTCTTTAATTGCTGGAAAGAGAGGGTTTTGACTGCAACACTACAATGTTAACTAACTCTCACCCAGAGATGTTAAGGGCAATAGGAGACATAGGGGATATAAGAGAGAGAGAGAAGATAAAAAGGTTAGTTAGCAGGTGAGGAAGGGGGGGCAGAGTTGGTCTTTCACCAGGGGCTGAGAGATTCTCAGCAGCTGCCCCTGGGTGAGAGTTGGCCCTGTTGCCCCAGCCACTACCAGGGAGGGCCTGCCCTCCCGAGTCTCACAGCCTCCAGGCAGGGTCAGTTCCAGATAGAGCCAGCCAATCCAACATGCACTCCTTTGTTCTCACAGCCTCCAGGTAGAGCCAGTCCCAGATAGAGCCAGCCAATCCTAAACCTCCTAAGTTATCTCAGTCCCTGCATGGACCAACCCCTCAAGTTGGTCCTGGTTTCCACCGGGAAATTTCCTCTGCGTTTTGTTGCAACCCAAAATTCATCATGCCAAAGAGTATAAAACCTGCCATCATTTCTACCTTGGGGTCGTCCCCTCTGAGCAGAGTTCTGCCAAAGGTACGGCCCGAGCATGCTTGAATAAAGTCACTCCTTTGTTTTTTGCATGTGTGTCTGGTGATCTCTCAGTGGCAGAATTTGGTCTTAACATTTGGAGGGGGCACCCAGATCCTGCTCCTGAGGCGTCACTGTACACGGAGTGCTTCAGGAATCAGCCGGTGAATTGTGAGTCTTGGGTGAATGGAATGAATGTTTAGTGTCTGGAACTGTCTTGTCAGGACCTAGGTGGACGTGCTGCAGAAGGGTTCCGATGGTGAACCAGGAGAGACATTTCTATTCACCTGGTTTCAGGATTGCTCTGGTGGATTCCATATCCAGTGAGTCTGGTTTCATGGAGTCGGGGAGGCCGGCTCTGTCTGGTATTCATGATTGCTCAGGTGGATTCCATATCCACTGAGCCTTGTTTCACAGACTGGGGGAGGCTGGCTTCGTCTGGTTGTTTGGTTAAAGGTGCCTGAGTGATTAATTAGTGTCTGTGTTTGTGTGATTTAATTAGTGTTTGTGTTTGTCCTGGATGGAATTAAGTGTTCATGCATCACTCTAGTGATTATTTTCAGCTCTTTGTTGATGCTTTGTTGGAGCATTAGTCGCACCCCCACCCCTGCACTCGACCTGGGTAGTGTGTGTGAGTGGGTAGCAGACCTCTATCTTCAGGGGACCTTGGGAGATTTCTCCCCTGCAGAAACTGGGTTATTAACTTTCTTTCTACTATATATCTTGGACCCTCACCCGCGTGGGGCATTTTTGGCCTGGCAATCTTTGTGTTCTTTGTCTTTGTTATTGGTGTGGGCTTGACAGCGCTGCCCCTTCGGATTGGTCAGTCAGGGAATGCGTGGCTTTAGCTTGCTTGTATTACCCTTTGGCAGCTTTGTTTGCATTTCTAACCCTGTCTAAAGAATTTTTTTTTTTTCATAGATAAGTCTAATTCCCCTGCTCTTCCTTAAAATCTCCTTTAATATCCCTCTGCTCTGTCTCCTTGACTAGCCATGGGCCAAACACAGACCACCCCCTTAACCCTCTTTCTCGCCCATTTCCGAGACATCCAGGAACAGGCCAGTGATTCAGGCTTAGTGATAAAAAGAGGCAAACTTGCCATTTTCTGCTGCAATCAGTGGCTCACCTACAGTGTCGGGTGGCCAGAGGAGGGAACTTTTAATCTCCCCACTATATACCAAGTGAAAGACATAGTTTACGGGAAGCCAGGCCACCATGACCAGGTGGCTTATATCACTACCTAGCAGGTTGTGGTGGAACAGCCCCCACCTTGACTGAAGCCCTTCCTCCCTCCAAGCCCCGCAGTCCTCACTCTGAAGGAGAAACCAGGGAAGCACCCATCCAAGCCTTCAGCCCCACTTTATCCAGTTCTCCCACAAGCCTCTGAGCCTCAGGAGGAAACGCTTCTGTTAAACCCTCCCCCATACCAAACCATGTGGGGTGGAGAGGCTGAGGCAGTAGGTGCCAGAGGGGGAGGAGAGGACCCTAACACAAGGGGAAGAACTCAAAAAGAAAAGGCCCAACGGGCCAGCTCTGAGCCAGACTTGACAGTCCTTCCTCTTAGAGCCATAGAGCCCCCTGATGCACAAGGACACCAAAATGTTATCTATTGGCCGTTCTCAACGAGCGACATTTATAACTGGAAAATGCAGACACCATCATTTTCAGAGAAGCCTAGTGGTTTAATCAATTTGTTAGATTCCATCCTATTCACACATCAACCCACCTGGGTCAATTGTAGTCAACTCCTCCAGATCCTCTTTACCACAGAAGAAAGGGAGAGGATTCTGGCTAGTTCCCAGGGAGGATGAGACCCCTACCTTGAACCCTGCACGAGTCGCTGAGGGATTGCCCTCATCACGTCCTGATTAGAATTGTAACACCTCTGAAGGTAAGTGGAGGATCAAAGTCTACTGCCAGGTTCTCATGAAGGGGCTCTGGGCAGCGGCCTGAAAGCCTACAAATTTGGCTAAAATTAGTCAGATTAAGCAAGGTAAGGAAGAGGCACCTGGGGCATTCCTGGAACACCTCTTAGAGGCATACCGGACTTACAGCCCCATGAACCCAGATGACCGCATTAACTGCTCTGCTGTAATCATGGCCTTTGTTAATCAAGCAGCACCTGACATTCCTCGGAAGCTACAACAACTAGAACACCTGGGGGATAAAACTGTCTCTGAACTTCTGGCAATAGCAGAGAAGGTATACAACAACCAAGAGGCACCGGAGGACAGATAGACCAGGACGTTGATTGCTACAAAAGACACACCCAGAAACTAGCTAAAGATCTTCTAGCCACCACAGCCAGAGTAGATAACAGGACACAGAGGCAGGCTCAATGAGCTGAAGGTAAGCTGGAGGACTGGGAGGAGGGGAGGGTCCCCCTTGGGAGGGACCAGTGTGCTTATTGCAAGAAAAAGGGGCACTGGAAAAATGAGTGCCCTGAGCCGTCAAGAAGGCCACAACAGGGCCCGGCACGAATCCTGGAACTAGGGGAACTTAGCAACTGGGGGAGACGGAGTCCCTCCCTGAACCCAGGGTAACTCTACAAGTGGAGGAGAAACCCGTGGAATTCCTGGTAAACACCAGAGCTCAGCATTCCATCCTCAAATGGCCTCTCAGAAGCCTATCTAACCGTAAGTCATGGGCCCAAGGGGCCACAGGGACTAGTCAATATTCATGGACCACTCAAAAGACAGTAGATTTAGGGAACAACCAAGTAACACACACCTTCATGGTCATTCCTGAGTGCCCCTACCCATTGTTGGGAAGAGACTTATTAACCAAAATGGGAGCTCATATCCACTTTCGACCTCAGTGAGTATTGGAGAAATAACCCTGGTATAAGCCTGCTTCAGTACGTAGATGACCTCCTAGTGGCAGCAGACAGCCAGGATGAGTGCCATCAAGCCACCTGAAACCTCCTTCAGACCCTTGGGGAGTAGGGATATCGAGCATCGGCTAGGAAGGCTCAGATCTGTAAAACCCAAGTAACCTATCTCAGTTACATACTCAAGGAGGGTCAGAGGTGGCTATCAGACTCTAGAAAAAAAAAAACTATCTTAAAAATTCCCAGACCTGAAAACCAGAGAGAAATCAGAGAATTCCTAAGGACAGCAGGGTTTTGCAGTCTGTGGATTCCAGGGGTTGCTGAAAAGGCAAAGCCATTATACAGGGCCACCCGAGGACAGAAACCCTTGGTTTGGACCGAGCCAATGACTCAAGCTTTTAAGACTATTAAAGCTGACCTCCTGCAAGCCCTCTGGCCCTCCATGACATCACCAAACCCTTTCATTTATATGTGGACAAGAGGGCGGCAGTAGCAAAAGGAGTCCTAACCCAAGCCCTAGGGCCCTGGAAGCGACCAGTGGCTTACTTACCAAAAAAAAATTGGGTCCTTTAGCAGCAGGATGGCCACCTTGCCTGCACAGTACGGCCGCCATAGCCTTATTAGTCAAGGATGCACACAAACTAACTCTGGACCAGGACTTAACTATAACCACCCCCCATGCCATTGAGGGGGTGCTCAAACAGCCACCTGACCAGTGGCTAACCAACGCCAGGCTGACCCTCTACCAGGCCTTGCTATTAAACCCACCAAAGATCCAGTTTACCTCCAGTGCTGCCCTCAACCTGGCTACTTTGCTACCCGACCCAGACCTGGTACAGCCGCTTCATGACTGTACTGAGATCCTGAGCCAGGTCCATTGCATCCGAGATGATTTCCAGGACCGCCCCCTACCTCATGCAGACGCCACCTGGTACACAGATGACAGCAGTTTCATCAAAAATGGCAATAGGGGGCCACATCTATGGTGCATATTTTTATCTATAATAAAAAAAAAAAAATTAATAAAAAAAAAAAAAAAAAAAAAAAAAACGGCAATAGGTATGCAGGGGCAGCAGTCACAACAAATACCAAAGTGGTCTAGGCAGAACCTTTGCCCACCGGCACTTTGGCCCAAAAAGCGGAACTTATAGCCCTCACCCAAGCCCTCCAGCTAGGGAAGGATAAGTGGCTAAACGTATACACAGATAGCCGCTACACTTTTGCCACAGCACATGTGCATGGTGCTCTCTATAAAGAGAGAGGACTGTTAACAGCAGAGGGAAAGATCATCAAGAACAAAGAAGAGACACTAGACCTAATACAGGCACTCCGGTCTCCAAAAGAACTGGCTATCATACATTGTTCACGGCACCAGAAACCTTTATCCCCGGTTGAAAGAGGAAATTGTTATGCAGAGGCCACAGCTAGAGAAATACCCTTGGCAACCAACACCCCAGCCATCCCGGTTCTGACGGCACAACTACCCCCCGTACCTGTACCTACTCTGCCTGAGCCTGAATATACCAAGGAAGACCTGACCCAAATACACAGCAAGGTGACATTGTGCTACCAGGAAAACAGATGGTACTACACTCCAACTGAAAAAACTGATTCTCCCTGACAAACTTGGCCTAAACCTAATTTACCAGATCCACAACAGCACTCACATGGGGCCGCAGAAAATTGAAGATTTGTTGCACAGAGGCCCCCTCAAGATATTTAATCTCCAGGTCAAAACGCAGTCTGTCACTTCCAAATGCAACACATGCAAATGGGTAAATGCTAGGGCCAGCACGGGACCACCCTTGCTTTTAAACCCACAAGAAAATGAGGGACTAGGCCTGGGACTTACTGGGAGGTGGACTTTACTAAAATGAAACCTGGAAAGTATAGATATAAATACCTTCTAGTTTTCATAGATACTTTCTCAGGATGGGTGGAAGTCTACCCCACGAAGACTGAAACTGCCACCGTGGTAAGCAAAAAATTACTAGAAGACATCATTCCCAGGTATGAACTTCCCACTCAGGTAAAGTCAAACAATGGCTTGGCATTTATCTCCCAAATACAACTAAATTTAGCTTCACTTTTAAATATTAAGTGGAAACTACATTGTGCATATAGACCCCAGAGTTCAAGACAGGTAGAAAGAATGAATAAAACTTTAAAAGAGACATTAACTAATCTTAGAAACTGGCAGTGACTGGGTAACTCTCCTTCCCTTCGCCCTCTATAGAGTAAGAAATTCTCCCTATACCCTTGGTTTAACTTCTTGTGAAATATTATTTGGTAGGCCGCCTCCGATCTTGCCTAACATAAAACCAAAACTGCTAACAAATATTAATTACCCAGACATCCGATCCTCTCTAGACTTACTGTATATTATTCAGCAACAGGTATGGCCTCAATTGTAGGCTGTGTATGAAAAAGACCCTCCACCTGAGCCACACAGATACCGACCAGGAGACTGGGTGTATATCAAGCGCCACCCCAGAGAAACTCTCAAACCAAGGTAGAAAGGACCATACGTCATCATCCTGGTTACCCCCACTGCCATTGCTGCGTGGATCCACCACACCCACATTCAACCTGCGGACCCCCACCTGGAAAAAAAACAACACCACTGGACCCATGATTGGGCCCAGTCACTCACAAACTCAAGGGGGGAATGAAGGGCCCAGCACCAAACCCTAACCCTGCGGTGGGGTGGGGGTGGGGGGGAGAAGAAAAGCGGCTACAGTTTTAAAAGACCATTTTTTTTCTTTAGTTCTAAATGAGTAATTGACCTTGGGTCTTCTGCGGAATGCCAGCACCTTATTTCAAGACTACTTTGTAACATAGCAACCACAATTTTTTTTTTTTGCAGCCAGAAAAAATAGTTTTTAACAAACTTTGTAGTAACTCTTTAATTGCTGGGAAGAGAAGGTTTTGACTGCAACACAACAATGTTAACTAACTCCCACCCAGAGATGTTAAGGGCAATGGGAGACATAGAAGATATAAGAGAGAGAGAAGATACAAAGGCTAGTTAGCAGGGTGAGGAAGGAAGGGCAGAGTCAGTCTTTCACCAGGGGCTGAGAGATTCTCAGCAGCTGCCCCTGGGTGAGAGTTGGCCCTGTTGCCCCAGCCACAACCAGGGAGGGCCTGCCCTCCCGAGTCTCACAGCCTCCAGGCAGGGTCAGTTCCAGATAGAGCCAGCCAATCCAACATGCACTCCTTTGTTCTCAGTCTCCAGGTAGGGCCAGTCCCAGATAGAGCCAGCCAATCCTAAACTTCCTAATTTACTTCAGTCCCTACGCGGACCAACCCCTCAAGTTGGTCCTGGTTTCCCCCAGGAAATTTCCCCGGTGTTTTGTTGCAACCAAAAATGCATCATGCCAAATAGTATAAAACCTGCCATCATTTCTACCTTGGGGTCATCCCCTCTAAGCACAGTTCTGCCAGAAGTACGGCCCCGAGCATGTTTGGATAAAGTCACTCCTTTGTTTTTTGCATGTGTGTCTGGTGATCTCTCAGTGGCAGAATTTGGTCTTAACATCATCTATCAACTCCTCAACCTTGGTCAAAACCACCTTCTTTCTTCTTTTCTTTCTTTTCTTTTCTTTTCTTTTTTTTTTTTTTTTGAGACAGAGTCTCAAGCTGTTGCCCTGGGTAGAGTCCTGTGGCATCACAGCTCACAGAAACCTCAATCTCTTAGGCTTAAGCAATTTTCTTGCCTCAGCCTCCCAACTAGCTGGGACCCCCCAGGTCCCCACCACAACGCCCGGCTACTTTTTTTGTTGTTGCAATTGTCATTGTTGTTTTAGCTGGCCCAGGCCAGGTTCAAACCCACCAGCGTCGGTGTACGTGGGTGGCACCCTACCCACTGAGCTATGGGCACTGCCCCAACTTTTTTCTTAATCCCTGCCTGCAAACTTGCAGTTGAATATTGCAAGAGAAAAACTGAACTGTGCTAATTAGGCTTGCTTTAAATTTATAACATGTATCTCAAATAGGCATTGAATACTGTCAGCAAATCTTACTACTTATCCCTAGAAAATTCACCTTTCCTCTTTTCAATATGATCATTTTAAACCTTCTCTTCTTTCTCTCTGAAATCTCTAACATCGTTTCCCACTCTCAGGCTGATGAATTTCCCTTATACTTTAAAGTGAAAATAAATGCAAATGGACAAAAAAATTACCCTGCCTTATTGTCACTAATTCCACCATCCTGTATCCAAACTCATATACAGGGTGTCCATAAAGTTTGTGGGTTTTTTTTTTTTTTTTTTTTGAGACAGAGTCTCACTATGTGGCACATGCCATGGCATTACAGCTCACAGCAACCTCAAACTCTTGGGCTTAAGTGATATTCTTACCTCAGCCTCCCAACTAGCTGGGACTACAGGCCCCTGCCACAACGCCTGGCTTTCTTTTTCTTTTTCTTTTTTTTTTTTTGGTTGTAGTTGTCGTTATTTAGCAGGCCTCAGCCGCATTTGAACCCACCAGCCCCAGTGTATGTGGCTGATGCCCTACCCACTGAGCTACAGGCACCGAGCCAGTTTGCATCCAATTTAAAATATTAAACATACCTGCCACAGTGGCTTACACCTGTAATCCTAGCACTCTAGGAGACTGAGATGGGTGGATTGCTTGAGCTCAAGAGATTGAGACCAGCCTGAGCAAAAGTGAGACCTTGCCTCTACTAAAAATAGAAAAACTTGGCTCAGGGCAGCGCCTGTGGCTCAGTGAGTAGGGCACCGGCCCCATATGCTGAGGGTAGCGGGTTCAAACCCAGCCCCGGCCAAACTGCAACAAAAAAATAGCCCGGTGTTATGGTGGCCGCTTGTAGTCACAGCTGCTTGAGAGGCTGAGGCAAGAGAATCCCGTAAGCCCAAGAGTTAGAGGTTGCTGTGAGCTGTGTGATGTCATGGCACTCTACCCGAGGGCAGTACAGTGAGACTCTGTCGCTACAAAAAAAACAAACAAACAAACAAACAAACTTGCAATGCCCATAGCTCAGTGAGTAGGGTGCTGGCCACATACACCAATGCTAGCAGGTTTGAACCTGGCCAGGGCCTGCTGAACAACAATAACAAGTGCAACCAAAAAATACCTGGGTGTGGTGGCGGGTACCTGTAGTCCCAGCTACTCGGGAGGCTGAAGCAAGAGAATGACATGAATACTGAGCGTGACATAGTGAGACTCTGTCTCAAATAATAATAATAATAAAATAAATAAATAGAAAAAATAAAAAAACTGAGACAAGAGGATTGCTTGAGCCCAAAAAGTGGAGGTTGCTGTGACCTATGACACACTCTACCCAGGACAACAGCTTGAGACTCTGTCTCAAAAAAAAAAGTTTTCTTTTCTCTCACCTAAGGCCAGTTTCTCCATTTGTGCTCTTGATCCCATCCCCAACTGCCTTTCCAGCAACTTCATTCCTGCAATTACCTCTTTCTCTTTTGTTTCTTCCTTTCTATTGGATCCTTCCTATCAGTATACAAAGTTGCCTTAACATCACTGAGCTGAAGAAAACCCTCTCCTGATTTCATGTCCTAGCCAATGTCCAATTCTCTGCTTCCTTTACCAGCAAAATTCCTCATAAGTGTTGTCTATACTTGCTGTTTCCACTTCATTACCTCCCTTTCTTTCAACTCATTCCAGTAGGATTTAACTCCCATCCCTTCAGTGAAGGAGCTCTATTCAATCAAAATAATAACCATTGAGCTACATCTCTGCAAAGTCAAATACTTGGCCATTTTTTTTGGTTGCAGTTGTCGTTGTTTAGCAGGCCGGTGCTGGGTTCGAACCTGCCAGCCCGGGTGTATGTGGCCAGCGCCCTAACCACTGAGCATGGGCACTTAGCCGATGTTCCTTTTTCTTGAAACCCTCTTTCTTCAGATCTCTGCATGGTTGCCTCCTTATCATGATTTACACCTCAACCTGTCATTTCCTGAGAAAGGCTTTCCATGACTAACCTGCTTACCCTCTCTATCTTCAATTTCTCTCTACCAAATTATCCTCTTTTATTTTCTTTGTAGCTCTTAGGAGTCCCTGGAATTATTTTATCTGTTTATATTTTTATTGTCTCGTTCCTATTTCTAGAATGTAAAGACATTGAGGGAGGGATGCTGGCTCTGTTTTCTTATTGTAACACCAACGTTTAAAACACTCCATGGCATAAATAGGTGCTCATCTTAAAGTATACCTGTTTCCACTAGTTTCTAATCACTAACACTCAAATACTCCTCAACCACTAACCTTCAAAAACTTCCCCCAATTCTGGAACGTACAAGTTCCCAATTACCATTCTCCACAGAACAATTATTAGCTTCCACAGACCTCCAATCACTGACTCCTATGGAACCCTCAATCACTAAGTCCTGCAGTCCCCCCAAATTCCTGAACTCCCTCAGGTTCCTAGTCACAAAATCATAGAGATCTATAATCATTGCTGCTAACCACCTCATCACTGAAAGCAGTTATGACGTCTGGACACCCCCTTACTCATTGACCTGCCTAAACCCCCAATTACCTTTCTCCCCAAATGACATCATCTACCACCCGCAGAAATACCTCAGCATTTACTCTCCACACTCCACCATCCACATCCCAGTACTGATCCCAGATTTTTCCATTACCATTGGCAGCACGCTAATCCCTGTCGCTCAAAGATGTTGCCAATCAAATTTCCACAAACATCACCACCACTGAGCCTCTTCGACAATCCAGTCTATAACCACCACAGGCATCCATCGAATCACGGACCCCCACAAATCTTCCCAACCTCTCACACATCACAAAGGCCCCACTTCTGATCCTCGGAACCTTTCCAACCCGACTTTCAGGGACTGGCAGAAGCCCCCCCATCACTGTCGATGCAGATCCCTCAAGACACCGAGTTCCTAAAACTAAAACCCGACCCCATACACCTTCCCCCATCAGCACCCCACAGATCCCACAGAAGGCTGACCTCCAAAAAGACCCTCTAGCATCGACTCCGCCAATTTCCGAACACCCGTGGTCAGAGATGGCAACAACCCTCCAATCACGGCCCCCTCCTAGACCATCTCTGACAGCCAAACCGTCCCGCTCCATCATGGCCCTCACCGCGGCGCTGGCCCCGGGCTCGGACGAAGCCATCTCCAGTGGACGTCTGGCCTCTTCGGCCGTTCCCGCACTTCCCCTCCGGTCTACGGTCTCCGGCTTTGTCAGAATCTGGCCGCTGCTGGAGACCGACATGGCGGCTAGCCGGAGCGCGGCCTCGGCAGGTCCAGCCGCAGCGATGGCGGCGCCCCTGGGTAACGGCGCTGGGCGCGGCCATCTTGGCAGAGGCCCTGTCCGTACAACGCAAACCGCGGGCCTGGGGATCCGCAGAGAGAGGCGGGGGTGCGGGCAGTACCCAGGGCGTCCTGGAGCCGTGGGATGCGAGCGGCGGAAACCAGGTGGGTTACTTAGTGCAGGAAAGCACTGGGACCCACAACGCACCACTGGCGTTTAGACGATTGCCCCACAATAAGATTGGTTACACAACTTGGAATTGCTTTGCGGAGTAAGTCCGTGCAGCCAGGAATTGCAATGCCCAGTGCGGATTCCTGAATGCTGGGATGAGAGAAATTGGAGAAAGGGGGAAAGCCTGATCAAGCAGATAACATCGTTTTATAGGGAGAAGATGTTAATCTTGAGGTATATGATTAAATCCTTGCGTTTATGGTATAAGAAAAATGAGGGAAAAAACTGAAACAGCAGGTTAAGTGAACACAGCACTTTCCAGAGCGAGCCTCGATTGGTGGAGACATTTGAGCAGAATAATCGAACAATTGGAGCAGAAATAATTTCTCAAAGTGCTATTTCATGTGTTAACTGCATTATTGAACAATCATTTGTTGAACATTTGGATGGTGTATGTTGTGCTAGGAAAGAGTGGAGATTCATACGCAGCCTTCCTTGCCTGCTGTAATTGGCAGAGAGGTGATGAAGTTATCCCAAATATGTTGTTCCTTGTTCCAGAGTCAAAACACCCTATTTGGCACCTTCCACTTGGATGAATAAAGGAGTAATTATTTCTCAGTCAGCAGAGGGTGCTGTCTTTGACTCAAGATCTTTTATTTGAATACAATTTTCAGTGCCTCTTCACTGAGCTCATAAGAAAGACTCCCTTAGATTGCCTATCCAGGACAGTATCTGCTTAATTTCCTTACTCTATTACTGAATTTTTTTCCTAACTTTTTTGTCCCACAAATCACCTATATATGTTTCCTATTTATTCAAAAACAATTCCAACAATGTTTTTTTTCCTATTCTTCTGACTTAAACTCTAGAACCTACCAAAGTATGTTGTTAGTATTATTATAAACAGGATTCTATCTCTCCTTTTTGACATCCCCTTTCTTTGAGTGCCAGAGGAACTGTGATTTGAGGGAATATCATTCACATAGTTAGATCACAAATCAGGTGATGTTAATAAAAGTGGAGATTTTCCTGGGTGGCCCTGATCTAAAAATCAAGTGAGCCTTTAAATGGGATTGGACCCTTCCTAAAGTCAGAGATTCCAAATGTGGAAGGGCCTGTGACAGGAGCCACATGGGTGTTGAGAGTGGATTTTTGGTTTACAACTAGCAAAACAAGGCCCTCAGTCCTACAACTGCAAAGAAATGATTTCTGCTGACAGTATAAGAGAACTTGGAAGCATATCTTTCTCCTGTGGAGAAAGATGGTAAATTAGAATACAGCCTAACCAACATCCTGATTCCAGCTTTGTGAAACACTGAGCAAAGAACCCTACTGTATTAGTCAGTGTTCTTCACAGATACAGGGCAGGTACAATATATAGATGTATGAGGCAATTTATTATATAAATTGGCTCATTTGGTTATGAAGGCTGAGAAGTGTGATCATGTTCCATTTGGAAGGCATAAAACTGGGAAAACAGATGGTATAAATCAGTCTAAATCTGAAGTTCAAAGGTGGCCAGTAAGGGAAGGTAAGTATAAGTCCCAGAATCCAATAGCCCCCAGACCAGGAGCTACCATGTTAGAGGCAGGAGAAGATGAATGTCCTGGCTCAAGCAAAGACAGAATTCACCTATCCTCTACACTTTTGTTCTGCCAGGCCTTCAATAGATGGGATGATGCCCACTCCACATCCTATGTGGGGTGATGAAAGCTGATCTTCTTTATTCAATTGGCTGGTTCAAATGCTAATCTATTTCCAGAAACACCCTCATAGACACACCCAGAAATAATATTTTGCTAGTTATCTGAGCATCCTATTGCCCAGACAAGTTGACACAGAATTCCATCACAGCAACTACACTATGCTATAGGTAGACACCCAGTTTATAGGAACTGAGATTGAAATTTTGTATTATTTTAATCAAGTGACTGTTGTTGATAATTTATAATGCAGCCCTAGAAAACAAGGACTCAGTGAATATTGAAAATCCTTGCTAAATTAAGATTCCCTTTCATCTACTCAGGATGAAGCCCCTTTCTTGTATTTCTGACATAATATTCTTTGATCCTCATTTTTCTGGGTAGGAGCAATTACTTCATCTCCTTCCCCTATATAGTCTTGACTTTAATTGTTCATGATATTACAGTTCTTATCAAATCCCAAACTAACATTTTTAAAAAAACAGCTATTTCTTCTTTCCTCACATATCAGAGGAAGGAGAGACAGGCTGATTTCTCAAGGCTTTTCTTCAAGACCGGTATTGCCTCAGAAATCCAAACAAATTCCAACATATTTACAAACAAAATTCTGTTCTAAATCTTAATAGTCTTCCGAGCTAACTTGATTCTAGTAACTGACCATTTCCAGACAACTTCTGGAGAAGGAGGTAGGGGTGTTTATCAGAGAAAGAACTGGGTGGAGACCTTAAAGAGGTAGGGTAAGGGTATGTTCCTGCACTAAAGAGGAAAAGAGACTCAAGGAAGAAGGAAGCAGGACAAAGGAGATTGATGAGAACGGGATATGGGATGGTGACCAGGAATTTTTCAGTTTACTCAAAGTCAATTTTCTAGTTCAGGATAAATAAGAAAGGAGAAAATATTATACTTGAATCAATTTCGTAAAGACTGGAAGGGTCCACGTGTGGGTTTTATATTTCTGTGTGAGTTTCTGTATATGTGGAAACATTCTCAAGTGAATTTAAAAAATGCATTATGATAGAAACCCCTGGAAAATGGTCTCAGCTTTCTATAAACTGTATCGTCTCCTCTGGTGTCATTTATCTTTACCATATATGTGATTCTGGGTATCTGAGTTTCTAACTTCACTCCAAAATTACCCTGTATTTTGTCTCTTGACTATGGGGAATTTTTGTAAATAGTCCCTAGGAAATGCCCCTCAAACTGACTTTGTAGAAGGTTCTACCAGAAAAGGAAAGAGAACCCTGTGATCTCATATGTCAATACTTTCTCATTGATTCATTCAGTAACTCATGAATCAACCAATAAGTATGTATTAAGCAACTACTATGTGCCAGGAACTGTGCTAGAAATTATAGATACATTAATGAGAAAAAAATTAAAACACACTCCCTAAATGGAGATTAGGATCCAGGAGAGGAGATGGGTATTATTCAAATAAACATAAAATCTAAAATGTAAAATTATTATGGTAAGTGCTTTAAAGAAAAGATGCATGGTGATCTGAGTGCTTTTAATATAGTCTTAGAAATTTACAAACTTTGGCTCAGCACCTCAGCAAAGTGGTTATGGCGCCAGCCACATACATCAAGGCTGGCAGGTTCAAAACCAGCCAGCTAAACAACAATGATAACTGCAAGAAAAAATAGCCAGGTGTTGTGGTGGGTGCCTATAATCCCAGCTACTCAGGAGGCTGAGGCAAGAGAATCACTTAAGCCCAAGAGTTTGAGGTTGCTGTGAGCTGTTACGCCAAGGCTCTCTATGGAGGGCAACATAATGAGACTCTGTCTCTGAAACAGGAATGAGAATTAACTAAGAAAGCATGTGCAAAGGCTACAGCCACTTCCAAACTTAATCTCCTCACAGAAGAACCTGGAGCCCTACCCAGTCTCTTTTGAAGCCTTCCTTAAAGAATATCAACCCATCCCTTCTTTCTTCATATTTAATAGTGTTATTAATATTCTCCATTCCTTCCAAAAGATGGGTTTCCCAGAGAGAAAAATCCTTCATATTCATTATGTAAAGGACTGTGCCCCTCTGTGTTCACATGGCTGGGACTCAGGCCATTTGTAGACCCTGCCATTTCCTCCATATCTGTCATTCCACTAATCAGGATAAATAATGCAGTAAAATATAAGAAGGAGTGGTGTGCAATGCAAGCAGAAAATTTTCTGAGTAGGCACAACAAATTGAGCAAATGAGATATGAAGCTCAATATAACAATCAAAGTATTCCTTTGAATAGGAGGCATAGGGTGCATTTTGTGGGATTGAAGTGAGCTAATGATGGCCAATGAGACAATGGAAATGTTCTGTCTGGATTTGCATGCAGGTTACATGGTTGTATACATATTCATAAATATCGACATATGAACTTACACAATGGGCACCACATTTATGTAAATTAAATTTCTATAAAGAAAAATGTTGAAAACAACCACCCGGGAGGAATGCTAAAGGATCCAGTAAAAATCTTAACCAAAAACACAAAAATAAAGGCATAAAATAATCACAATGGGACAAATATGAAATATTAAAGATATTTATTATTCCTCATGGAGAACCTCAAGCCCTATAAACAAAGGAAATGTGATTAACTTTCACAACTCGTGGAGATTTCCGAAACATACTCTAGTCTCCACAATGAATTTAACGGTCTGATTCCACCTGTCTAGATCATCCAAACTAAGAAGCCAAATGCAGGGAAATCTCTAGGATGCAGAGCACTACACAATACAGATGTTCTGTCCTCTGAAAACACAATGGGAATACCAGGGTGCAAATGTCCCATCCATCACTCTGGGCTCTTGAATGGCAGCCAGGAAAAAAGTGTATTCCTGCCAATACCGAAAATGAGAGGTGGGCTTGCAGCGCCAGGGAGTCATTTCCCGTGGTGGGGAGGATGCGGGCGGCAGGGCTGGGGAACCTCTCCTGCTCAACTGCTGAGGTCAGTGGGCACATGCTTGTTTCTGCCGTGCGCCGGAGGCTCCGTGTTCGCAGGGCAAGTTGCTGTGGCGGCGGCCAGCCCAAGGTGACTATGCAGCGCAGGGTCGCAGTGATCTCCCGGCCACAGGTACTGGGTATGCGACCAGGGCAGGGTGCCGTCGCTTGGAGCCCCCCCACGGCCAGCCGGGAGCCGGTGCGGAGGCCGTGAGGCCGGCGTGCCAGGGCCGGGGGACCAGCAGGGCGTGGAGCGTGGCGAGTGCCCAGTGCAGAGCGGCCCCGGAGTGGGTCAGCTGCCAGGTGAGCCAGGCGC
>CAUYPK010041805.1:0-17786 GCA_963574355.1 Loris lydekkerianus
GGGCATGGGATCAACTCCAGCTGAAAGCCCTGAGGGGCTTGCCAGGGCAGGGGTTCAAATCCAGGTGAAAGCCCTGATGGGGTTACCAGGGCAGGGGTTCAAATACAGCTGAAAGTACTGATGGGGTTACCAGGGCAGGGCTTCAAATACAGCTGAAAGCCCTGATGGGGTTACCAGGGCAGGTGTTCAAATACAGCTCAAAGCCCTGATGGGGTTTCTAGGGCAGGGGTTCAAATACAGCTGAAAGCCCTGATGGGGTTACCACGGCAGGTGTTCAAATATAGCTGAAAGCCCTGATGGGGTTACCAGGGCAGGGGTTCAAATACAGCTGAAAGCCCAGATGCGGTTACCAGGGCAGGGGTTCAAATACAGCTGAAAGCCCTGATGTGGTTACCAGGGCAGGAGTTCAAATACAGCTGAAAGCCCTGATGCGGTTACCAGGACAGGGGTTCAAATACAGCTGAAAGCCCTGATGGGGTTACCAGGGCAGGGGTTCAAATACAGCTGAAAGCCCTGATGGGGTTACCAGGGCAGGGGTTCAAATACAGCTGAAAGCCCTGATTGGATTAGATGTCAGTGATTTCAAATGTTGTTTAACTCCAATTTTATTTCTAAGCCCTATCTTTTTTTCTTCTATTTTTTTTTTTTTTTAATTTCAGAGAACAGAAATAATATTAGGCTACACTGTTTGCATTTTTAGATAAGGTTCAAGGTGTAATTGAGCCCTTCACCCAGAGGGTGTGTTGAACACCCTTACACTGTTCATCTGAGCCCTATATTAATGGCATGCATTAATTTTATCAAAAACATGCAGAGCATTGCTTAAAATATATGAGAAAAAATATTATTTTTAAAAATTTTTTATGTATCAGTCATTTAAAAATAATTTATAAACCTTTTTGCTGCTGCTGTTATTTTGTAGAATCTAAGTCAGGCACCTAAACTCACTAAATAAATGTTTATTGGATGGATGGATCTGTGGGTGGAGGATGGATGGATGGGTGGATGGGTGAATAAGTTCCAGGGTATTATTATTTCTTGTGAAAAGATACTAAAACCAGAATTTGACTGTGTGCCATTGCCTCTACCTCAGAGAAGTTCATCTATAATGAAAGAGCGGAAGCAACATCCTCAAGATATTGTATGGCTATGGGATTTTCCTTTAAACATCTGGAAACAAGTGCACCCCGTGGCTGCACACAGCAGTCGCCATCCACACTGGTGGGTCTTGGGCTCATGGGCTGTGCTCACCAGCCTGGTATTTATTGGACATCCCTGGGCATCAGCAGCTTCTACTGCAAGTCCTGATAATTATGCCTTTTTTTGCTGGAAGCAAAAGATGCCTTAGAGTTCATTTCTCTGCCTAAGGCCTCTGACACAGATAATAAACAGTGACAATCCTTCCCACTCACACATAGTGGGCCCAACACTCACCAGAGCTGCATCCTTCCTAAGCCCCTGCAAAGCAGACTAATGGGATTAAAGGCTCATAAAACCACAGAGACAAAGCAAACAGAACGGGAGGCAACAGTGAATGGAAGATGACAATGATTTAAGAGCTGGAGAGCCGATGAGAGAGAGGTGACCGATTCAGCAGAATGGAGAAACAGCTGTGCCACAGGGGAGAGGGCCCAGGGACAGTCACTGACCCACGGAGGGGCATCTAGTGACGTGTGTGGGAGGAGCACAGCCTCCTTCTTTCTCCCCAAGACACAGGCTGCAGTTTTCTTTCTGGGGAAGACATACAAGCAAGATTCTGCCTTCAGAGCCCCCAGGCCGGCAAGGGCAGTTTCCTCCCGGAAGACGAGCTGAAAGCCTGAAGCAGTGCTCCTCTTCCAGTGAACTGTGAGATGACGGGACGTTCTGTGTCGGACCTGCCCAGCTACTCTCGACTCAATTCTGTCACCTGATGTGTACATTGTGAGGGTGTATGACACGGCCCCACGGCTCTTCTGCAAATGGAACTTTACCCTGGAAGTGAGAACAATGTAACCTAAATATTGTGCCCTCATATTTATTTAGATAAATTTTTAAAAAGATTTTTAAAAGACTCAATTCTGAACACTTGAAACGCGGCTAATCCAACTGAAGAACAAATGTTTTAAATGTTAATTGATTTATTATAAGGCAAGAGAAGCTGCAAACTTCTGGGGAAACGGACCTGCCCAAGACCAAAGATCTAGGGACAAACGCTAGTGGATTCCCTGAGAAAACCTTGAGGTCCGTATGGAGCCCAGGTGGGGGCCCCAGTCAGGAAGACTCTCTTATGCTTCTCAGATTTCTATGGACTCTCTTTCAAATAAAAGTTGGTAATCAAGCAGTAAGAGTTACTTGGAGAAACCCTCTAACATGTCAGGACAAGACTAAGGAAAAGAAAATTTAAAAGGATAAAAAAGGAACAACAACAACAGGAACTCAAAAGAGACTGATGTGACTGAGGAACATATTATATGACCTAAAAACACACACAGGAATTCTCTGGAAGAGAAGAGGGAAGACCCACACTCCTGAAGAGCATGATGGGGACAGGAGCACCAGAGTAACCACCACAAAGGCCAGGGGGCCAGCGAGGGGAGGGGAGTCAGAAGGAACGGAAGGCAGAGAACGTACCTCACTGAACACTTGGAGCCACGTCCTGGGAACAGATAACACCTGTGCAGCACACAGCTCTGAGAGGTCAAGGGCACGCCAAGTCTGCCAGGCTTCCTTGAGGTTCAAGGAAATCTCATGCACAGCTTGGCCACCTGTGATCTGCCCAGCTACTCAAGCATAGTGGGGTGGGCCAGGAGATTAGAGGCAAACTCTCTCACCCTGTAAGACTGGGAAACTTCAGCTGACATCTGGAGTCCAGTGTGAAGCACTTTATCCTGGGAGCTCAATCCCTGCAGTGCCCATGGGGGTGGCTCCTGGAGGCAGCGAGAATGAGGACAGTCCACACAGTCCACAGATGGCCCCGGGGGCTTCCACTCACTTGCTCATGAAGTAGGCATCTGACAATGAAAGCTGGCCAATTAGGGCAGCTTTGAACAAACACTTATTTAGAACAAGTAGATAATGAGTGATGATTGTCATTTCTAGAACATCACAGATGTTGTTTATTAGGGTATGTCAAATAGGAACAAATCTTCCATGTGTATGAGCTTGTTTTCAAGAATTCCCAGGGATCCAGTTGAATAAAACTGATTATTCTTCACAACCTAATTCTAAAACCTAGGAAGCCATCGTGGGGGTGATGCAGAGCCTGGGAAATGACCCCCACACTGGGACAGGCTAGTCCCATGCTGGTCATAATCATGGCCTTTTCATTTCAGTACTTTACAATCAATGGGCTGCTCTTTTGATTGATTTTTGCCCAGGGGTTTCTTTTTGTAAAACGTGTCCTATGTTGAGTAAAATATCCTCTACCTTTAAAAAAAAGAAAAACATGATGGAACTTGCATTCTGGAATTCAGGTTCATTGCCTGAATCTCCAACACAATCAATACAACTAAATATTTAGGGACGTACAGAAGATCTTAGTTCAAATCCCAGCCCTATACTATGTGCTGGGTCTTTGACATTGGGTGAACCACCTAACCTGGCTGAGATTTTGTTTCCTTATTGGATAGAGGAGGTATATTCCTATAGACAAAGAAATGTCCTAAGAATGAGGATATTAGTTACTGAAGGAAGGACAGAGTCCAGAAGCATTATGTGTGTACCCTAGAAGCAGGGATCTTCAGTACGAACATTAATCAGGACTTAGTTGACCACAGAAAAGACCATCAGAACAGCGTACTTAACACAGTGGATTTAACACAATAGAGTCACTAACTTTCCCTAGAAGACATTTGTCAATATTTGCATTTCATTTCCTTGTTTACTTGAAATTTCACAGAAAAATGCCATTGGTGTTTTATATAAAATTAACAAAAGCCTCTTCCCAAAGCTATTTAAGTATCACATCTCTTTCCCAACACACACACACACACTCATATACTCACCCCCAGCAGGAGCACACTTCATTACAGAGTTGTATTTATGTCAATTATGTCAATGATTTTGCTGGATGCTGGTTAGTTCAGGGATTTTTTGAACTAGAAAAACATATATTATTCATTTCGTTCTGTTGGTGTTCCCTGAAGACTATGATAACACACTGCAAAATTATGACAGCAATAGCTGCTGCACAGACGGCATCTGTCATTTGATTGAAAGTCACTCTGATATTCTTGACATGCATCATGACAGAACCCAGTCAGAGATAGGGACACTGTGGACCTAAAGGAGAAGGTCGCGGGGTCAAGAGAAGAACAGGTGCCTGAATCCAGAGTCGGAGGCTCAACGACAGGGTGGGGGTGCTCTCAATTTAGAATTATGTGGTTCTCAACTAAGTGTTTGGAGTCTACTTTGAGAAATTAAGTCCTGAAGGTCTTACAGTGAGCATCTTGTGGGCAAAGATAGAACTTTAAACTTCTCAGGATATCAAAACATGATATCCAAAAGCATGGCCCAAACTTCTCTCATGATAGGAATCATCTAGTAATGCTGATGAACATTCCCCAGAAGGAAGAGACTTTAAAAAAAAACGCAGGTTGTTACTCAGGAGCTTTTCATTTCTGACAAGCCCCCAGGTGACATCCATATAGAATAGTCAAAGCTTGGAGATGGCAGCTTCACTCAGTGTCCTAGGTATTTCTTATCATCAAGGAAAAATAAAAAAGACTGGATGTTAGCTCATCAGTAATTGCTCAGTAGATGGTTCCTGAAGCATGGATGGGTGGATGGTCAGACGAAATCACTGGGTGAATAAACGAATAAATGAAATAACCTGATAAGCTTTCTGAACTTTAGTCCCTGTCCGGTAAGATGAGGCTGCATCTGAAATAAAGGTGCTGGTGAAACCCAGAAGCACAGGCCTGCCTCCACCGCTCCACAGTCCCTCTCTCCTGCCCCCTCCATCATAGCTTCCAATCTCCCCCAGAAGTCTGGCTGTGTCCCTTGAATGCTTTAGACATTCAAGATAAGGATGAATTTTAACACAAGACCAGAATGAAGATACTCATCAGCTGAGCATCCCTAAAAATGTTTTCTGTTTTCAGAATATAGGTCACATTGCAAAAAAAGTATTTTTAAAAAAAGACACAAAAATTAACCAATCTATAAAATACTTGGTCTCAAATTACAGCAAGGGCCAAAGCAGCACCCACTTTGAAGCAGTGAGAAAGTCTGGCATGGTCTTTAACCCAGTCTGCCAAGCCACGGCGCACAGCGGAGACTGTGTCCTTGATAGGGAGTGAGCAGCCTGGAAAATAGGCTGGGATCTGGATTTCTTACTATTTTACCAGCTACACGGCCACACAGAGTCTAAGTTTCCTGAAACAGAGATTAAAACATACTATGTACTCTGCAGGGTTGTGAGGGAGGAGGAGGCAGGAAGGCCGAGAGTGAGAGGGATGTGGGCTTTGAAAGTAGACAGGACTCCATTCAGATCCCACCTCTGCCACTGACTCTGTGCCCTAATTTCTGAGCCTCACCAGGCTTTATTTCTCCTGGTGTAAAAATGGGAACAATGATAACCATGAAAATATGGTGAGAGAGTTGGTAGATGTATCGCATTTAAGGTTTATTGTGTAGTAGGTGGTTTAGTACTGCTAGCCATAAAGAACTAAATCTATAGAATAAGAAAGTTTCATAAAGGGAAATGCTCTGAAAGGTAAAATCTTTCTTCTTTAGAAAATTTCCCTGCTTCAGAGTCAGTGGCATAGGAAATGGTAGAAATTTAGTTCTGCCCCAATCAGTGTAAATTTTGCTAAGGGAATAAGGACTAAAGAGTGTTGATAGTAATGTTGAGGTTGCTTAACCTGGGCCACTCGGTAATGGTTGCAGTCACAGAAGTAGGCTAAGGTTTGGTTGATACACCGGACTTTCAAGCATATTCTAATAGGACATACATTGTCATTTTGAAAGACCAGTAATCCAAGGGCATAATTACTAGTTTTTCAAAGCTAAGAATTAAGCAATTCTAATTATCCATTACAATGTATGTGTGTCCTCCACAGGTAGGCATCAGCATGTAAGCATAGTCTGACCTTTCCAGTGGGTCATGGAGGAGAAAATACCAGGATTCCGCAGGAAAGTAGCTGGAGACAGGACACGTGGGGAAGGAGATGGCTCAGGGCAACTTGCCTGGCTCATGGATGGCGCAGCCAGGAGAAGGTCCTAGATGCTGAGAAACACTGAGAGAAGCCCAGGGCTCCCCTTATTGAGATGAGCATTTAAAATCTCAACTACAGAACTCCTTGCCCAGTGCAGGTCTTGGGCCTAACACAGGGGGCTGCAAGAGACTGCACAGAGGTGCTGCTGCAGAAGGGGACTGTGTGGAATCCCAGACACCCAAGCCTAGGGCATCCTGGTGGGCACCCTTCCAAGAACCTCGACCCCAGAGAACACAGGTGCACACCCAAGCCTAGGGCATCTTGGTGGGCGCACTTCGAACAGCCTCGACCCCAGAGAACACAGGTGCACCTGCCACTATGAAGCTCAAGGAGGGGGAGCAGAGCCCAGGCACTTCCACACACCCCCAGGAAGGTCTCCCACTACCCCTGCTGCTGGATGCACTTGAGACTGAGATGTGATGTGGGAAAACAGCGTTTTCCACAGTTTTTGCTCACACTTCCTTCCTGAATGGGGCCCTGGCCTTTCTGGTCATGGGTCCAAGGCATCGTTTTGTGAGTTAAACACTGGGTGGTGCCCTGAACTTGGGCTGGGTTTGGGCTTCATGTGGCTGCAGCCCCTGCAGGGAGGAGAGAGGAAGGGGAACCAGGCTTTCCAGCATGCACCTGGGATGGTGGCCTCCATCCTGCGGCCCACAGCTGTGGGACCAAATCTTGAGCAAATTTCCCTCCCCACAGTTTCCAGCCAGCATAGGCTGCCTGAGAGGGGCCCCACCCTGTCTGGGCACAGGCCCAGGGTGCTGTTTCAGAAATTTAAACACTGTCTTTGGGGTGAATTCACACGGATACAGCCCTGCCCATATGAAGAGGGTCAAGGGACCCCCAGCTATCCTGGGTACACCTAGGACAATCCCCACCACTTTTTCACAGGCTGGCTGCAGTGAGACCAAGACACAACCGGAAGTCACTCCACCCAGCATCTTGTCCTAGCTATTTACCTAGAAGGGGCCCCACCTTCCCTGGCCTTATGCCCGAGGCACCATTTGGGGAGTTTTAAACTGGGTAGCATAGGAAGGGACATGGAGATGGGGACTTCCTCTCTTCCAACCACTCAGTGCTATGGACACAGCTGTCTCTGCCTGCGAGCATGACCTTGTGGTGTGGATGAGCAGTGGGCACCAGTGAGGAGAGTGAGGTGGTACACCCCCAATAGCACTCTTCTCACCAGCCCCGGGTCTTCACAGATGGGTGTTTCATTCCCCCTTCATAGGCAGAATTCTCCCAACTGAGGAATCTCAGCCTGAGTCTCTACATTACTGGATCCCCAGCCAATGGCCACCAATACCCACTCAGACTGCAGCACCCTTGAGGAATTAGTGGGTTGCAGAGAACTTGGGGTCTGCTGGAGCTTGGTCATTCAGGGTGGCGGCTCCCACCTAAGAAGAGGGTACAGCATGCAAAGGACCTTTGGGAAAAGGGGGGCCAGACACCAGCTCCCCCCCATTCAGAGCTTATTCCTTCTCCACCTCATCCCACTGCTGCCGAGGCAGCTGTGACTGTCTCTGCTCAGGACCAGGGAAGCTCCAAGGGGAAGATTAAGGCAGGGTACTTGGGAACAACCACCTTATCCTATCTCCAACAGAGCACCCATCACACCAGGGATGCCACAGATCTTGGAGATCTCACTCCCTTCCCTCTGAAAAGCCACAGCACTCTTTCGGATTCCCTTGATGGAGGGTGGGGCTAGCAGTCCCCCTGAGATGCCCGTCTCTTCCGGGAAAGTCCACCCTCCCTGGGGGCAAGTCCCCACCTGCCAGGATGTTTCAGCTATGGCTCACAGCCAACCTGGTAACCTGCACACAGTGGGTTGAGTTGCACCCTCCATCTCGGCTGCAGCTGGGTCAGGGTGGACGCTGGGATTATGGGGACTTTTGTACCCAGAAGAAAAAAGACCATTGTCACCAAGGAGAGTGGGAGGTGTGAGTAGCAGGCCAGTCCTAAGGTGCCTTTGTTATCTCATCACGAGGGGCCTACCCTTGTGGTCAGCCCACAAGTACATCCACCTTCTCCCACATGAGCGTTCTTCCAGAGCAGGTCACCCTACCCCTCACTATCACAGTCACTGCCTGAACTCAGGGAGGCTTGATGGGCCCCCCAAGATTCTAAGGCCCTGGAATCTGAACCTCCTCCACCAACGCTACCACCTGAACACTGTCCCAGCTGTCTGAGGTCCAACGGACCCAAATTGCTAGCAGCATCACCATGGGTACTTACCTGCATGAGCCTGAGGGCAGCAAACCTCTCCCCCTTGTACTAAACAGCAGAGGGCAAGAGTGAACTGCAAAGTATTTGTTTTGAGCTGAAAAATGAGGTTCCATAAGAGAAGGAACCAGTTATAAGAACTCTGGCAATATGAAAAAACAGGCTCTCTCAAAATCTCCAAAGGATCACAACGGACTCCAACCAAAAATCTCACATTGAAATTTGATCCCCAGTGAAGAGGGGGCAGGAAGGTGTTTGGGTCCTGGGAACAGATCACTCATGTGTGGCCTGGTTCCTGCCCTGCAATGTTGAGTGAATTGTTGCCTTATTACCTCACTTGAAAGCTGGTTATTTCAAAGAGCCTGGCCCTGCCCTGCCCTCTCTTGCTCTTTCCATCACCATGTGACAAACCTGCTACCCCTGTACCTTCTGCCCTGATCAGAAGATCCTCGAGGCAAATATTGGGGCAATGTTTCTTGTACAATCTGCAGAACTATGAGTCAAGTAAACCTTTTTTCTTGTTCCTTACCTGGTTCCTTTATAGCAACACAAAACAGACTAATACAAAAAGGAAATTCTTGAAATGTCAGATATGGAATTCAAAATACAGATCACAGCTAAGCTCAATGGGATCAATGAGAAAGCTGTTAATCAACAAAAAGAAACAAAAATATTCAGGAAATGAATGAAAAAATTACTGTGGAGATACAGATAGTTTTTTAAAAAGAGTAACAGAACTTCTGGAAATGAAAGAGCCATTTAGGGAATTTCAAAATACAGTGGAAAGCCTTAGTAAACTTAGACTGAAACCAAGCCTTAGACTGACCCAAGCAGAAGAAAGAATTTCAGAGCTTGAAGACAAGGATTTTAAATTCACCCAGTCAGTCAAAAATAAAGAAAAAAGAAGCAAGAAAAATAAACCAAATTTCTGAGAAATATGGACTTGATGTAAAATGTCCATACATAAAAATCATTGATATTGCTAAGGGAGAAGAAAACGTAAAAAGCAGAAAACCCTCTAAAGGGGATAAAAGAACAACCCTGGGCTTGCTGGAGATTTAGACATTCCAGACACAGGAAGGTCAGTGAACTTTTGCAAGGTTCTGGGCAAATAGGCCACCACTGAGGCACGCAGTCGTCTAGGGCCAAAGTCAGAGTGAAAAAGAAAATCTGCAAGCTGCTGGATGAAAGCGACAAGAAACTTACAAGAGAAAACCGTCAGAATGACAGCAGACTTCTCAACAGAATCCTTACAAGCCATAGGGATTACAGTTCCATCTTTTAGTCTTCTTAAAAACAATAATTGTGAATCAAAACGTTTGTATGCTGCACAATTAAGTTCCATAAAGAATAGGGAAATAAGATTTTTGCCAAAGCAAATACTAGGGAATTTGTCACTGCTGGACTTGCCCTCTAAGAAATGCTCAAGTGTTCTAAACACAAAATACTAACCAGTGCAAAAACTTTTGAAAGTAAAAACTCAACAGTTCTTATTAAACGGTAACACAAGGAAGAATACAAAGCAACCAGGTAAGGAGTAATGTGGTGACCAGGACAGTGTCTCACTTATCAATAAAAACATTAAATGTAAACAGTTTAACTGCCCTGCTTACAACATAGAGATTAATAAGATCAGTGGGAATTGCCAATGTCTGTTATCTCCATGAAACTTACTTAACTCAGAAAGAATTGCACAGACTCAAGGTAAAGGGGTGAGAAAAAATATTCTACACAAGAGGAAGCTAAAAAGGAACAGGAGTAGCTATTATCTCATCCCATGGATGCAAGGAAGGTTCAACATATGTAAGTCAATAAATGTGACTCACCACATAGAACTAAAAACAAAAACCATATTATTATCTCAACAGATGCAGAAAGGGCATTTGACAAATCCCGCACCTCTTCATGATAAAAATCCTTAACAACTTAGGCATAAAAGGAACATAATAAAATAATCAAAGTCATTTATGACAAACCCACAGCCAAAATTTTATTTGCTCACTCTTAACACTGTGCATGTACCATGCAGGATTCATGATTGATTTTGTTAACCAGATTACTTTGATCTGGTAAGACATTTCTTAGGCACATGGTAATATTCTTAGCCTTTGGTTCTTCTTAGACTTCACACAAACTATTACCTTTTACTATATCAGAAGTTTCAATTAAATACATATCTCTGTTGATTGTGTTCTGAATGAGATCACAGAGAAATCCCAAATCTTTGAGGAGACAGAAAGAACATTCTACTTTCAGTAGGAAAACAAGACTTGGGGATTGTTTACAAACAGAGACACAGACTAAGGACTGTCCTCTTCTCTCTATTCATCCGAAGAAAATGATTAGCAAAGGGAAGGGGATCCTAGCAGAGACGTCTCTGCATAGGCATCCTCTCAAAGTCATGAGCAGGTGTATTAAACATAAATCAATGAACAAATTACCTCCATAAATCACGGAACACAGCTTCACACCCCGTGCCCAGTGTTTGATAAAACAAACAAATGACAACCAGGACAACAAGACCATTTTCTCTGAAACCTTTTACACATTTACTTTAAATGAGTCCCAACGTATGGCCATAAGAAAGTGTCTGTTTCCTTTTTAAAGAGGTGATGTCAGCAAACCCACTTCTGAGGAGCATTCCTGGGAATGTGCCCGGGTACCACACTGTGCTGGGGACGGGTGTGGGACGCTCAGGCGCACCACCTGGGCTCACGCTTGGAAACTTTCTCTCACTGTCTAAGAACCATGGGCTGGGGGATTATCAGCAAATGAGAAGAAAATTTGTTAAGTTTAGACTCTGAACAATAGAATTTCTAAAAGGAGAAATCAAAAAGGAAGAACTGTCATATGAACCCATAAATATAATGTGATGATGTTGAAGAACGTAATTTCCCAGATTGAAAGGACCCACAAAATTTCCAATCCAAACATGGAAAAAATGTTCCACACCAAGTGGAAAATTTCAGAACACCAGTGATTCCAAAGGTTGAAGAAGGAATCAGAATGGTGTCAGGCATCTCCAGAAGACTGAAACTAGCAGTCAGTGAACACAATCGTCAAGATGGGCAAAGAAAAGTAATGTCCAAACAAGAACTCCATACCTAGAAAAGAGACTCTCAGGCCTGCAAAGGTTCTAGAATATTTACTTCACACATCCTCACTCCAGGAGCTACTGAAGGGCATGTTTTATCAAATGATGTATCTCACCAAGAAAGAAGAAAGCCTGGGGCCCGAGAACAGGGTTGAGTTTGGGAGCCAGAGAGACAAGCACTCCCAGGATGGGGATGAAGTGGCCCTAAGAAAATCAGCTCTGCAGGCTCTGGGAAGCTGCAGATTGAGGATGGGTGAGTTCAGGAGGGACGTCTCCAGAGCAAAAAAAAAAAAAATGAAGTGGGTGGAATCCCTGGTATAAGTGACTGATGGAGAGAGATTTCATTTACAATTCTGTTGGAGAGATTGGTATGATTTAGCCCCTGGTGTGCAAAAAACTAAAAAATGAAATATGCGGAATGATAAAAATGAGGGTCTTATATCACTGTGCAGCTCAATTAAGGGACATTGCTCAGGTAAAAATAATGCAATCTCTGAACACAGTGTTACCCCAACACTGACACATAATCATGTTAGGAGATTGGGAAAGCAAATATGAGTATGGGGGAGATGTTAAGAGGGGATTAGATGCTCATCTTTGGTAATGTGGAGTCAACAGAAATTCCAGTAATGAGAAAGTCAATCAGTAGGAATACAGAGCCAGCATCAGAGGAAACAGCCTAAGGAAATGAAGGGCCGCCTCCCGGGAAGAGACCCAGAGCTGGGAACAAAGAGCAGCGGGCTGTTTTCTTATGCTGTGTTTTGCTTTTTTCAAAACAATAAACCTTTTACACTCTGTACATGTATGACTTTAATAAAAACTAAAATTCTGTCTAAAACTGAAGAGCATGAGACTTTTCCATTCCTGACTCCAAGAGTCCTCACTGAATCTCTAATTATGGCACCAACTCCTTCAATTAACCTCTCCTCAACCACCTGGGTCAGCATTTAGCCATAATCGAGCTTTGAAATGGCCAGGAAATTCAGATAATGAAAGATTCTATTACCAAATTGGTAGTAAAGACCAACAGAGATTAAAAAGGAATTTGATTGTTTACTCCAAAGGTGATGAAGATTTGTTTGCTCTTTTTATTGAGCATGCTCCTGTTAACTGAAGACACCAATGTGAAAGCAGACTCAATCACAGCAATGAAACTCTCTATTTTTGAATTTTAATTATTAATAAAATTAATCCATGCTTCCCAACCAAGTAATATTGTATATAGAGGGAAAATCAAACCAAATACGTATACATGTGTGTGTGTCACACATGTGATTATGTTGAAGAACGTAATTTCCCAGATTGAAAGGACCCACAAAATTTCCAATCCAAACATGGAAAAAACGTTCCATACGTATACATGTCACACACACACATGTATACGTATTTGGTTTATATATATATACATACATATATGTATGTATGTATGTATACACACACACACACACACACACACACACATAATTTAAGTACAAAGACTAATTCAAGATTTTCAGATGTATCAATAACTTTACTCAATACCAAAATGTCTCCATAGTTGCAATAACCACCATTTTTTAGATTTATTGACGTCTAATTGATACACAAAACTGTACCATTTTTGTACACATCTTGATGACTTTAGGCACATGTATATATTAATATCTGTGACACCATCACCACAATGATACTAAACATAACCAGCATCTTCAAAAATGTCCTTGTGTTCTTTTGTGGGGGGGGGTTGTTTGTTTGGTTGACATGAGATCTATCCTCTTAACACATGTTAGAATGCACAATACTGTTAACCGTAGGTCTACAGTAGAACCTCAAAGTTAACCACCCAAATGTCTGTAACACACTGGTCAACGCACAGAGCTAGTCAACATAAGGACCAGGCTTACTCTGCTGATACGTGCATGTGGTGCATGTCTGGTCTATGAAAATTAGATCCACCTAAGGAGGTGGTCAGTGTAGGGAGGTGGTCAGCTATGGAGGTTCTGCTGTATTTTGTAAAGCAGTTCTCTAGTGTTTATTTCTCTTGTGTAACAGAAATTTTATATCCATTGAAGAACAGTTCCCCATTTTACCCTCCCCCAGCCCTTAATTTCTTAAACACAAAACTAAGAACTATTGCCTGAGTGCATTTATGAGAATAATAGTAGAAATAAGTGCTAGAAAAACCTGTAAAAATGATCAATTTTTCTATAGACAATAGTAGAAGGACCTTCAGAATATCAAATTCCTCAAGTATTTCTGAACAGGAAATTAATTCCAGCTTACTCACGCCTAGCATGTTCACGTTAGAAAACCTGCCCATCGGAAGCTGCAAGTTACATCGGTGAAAACAGAACAAAGGGACTCCAAGAGGCAAAATGGGTCAAGTTGTCACCCTCCTACTGGAAAGACGAAGTTTTTAAAGACAATTCTAATACAGAGACAAGAGAGAAGACTTTGTTTTCATTGTAAATCTAATTTCCAGGACTGTATTTTTAATATATAAGGGAACAATGTGAAATCATAACAAAACAGAAGCTGTTTTCAGTTGAAGTATGCTGATTCACAATCATTTCTCTGTCTGTGTACACTTGCGCTTTAGACTTAACAAACACACACCCCGAGAATACTCGGAAAACTCTATTTGAATTTTGACCATATTTGTAAAGACAAATGAAAAATACGTAGCTATATAAGACTTATTATGAACTATTTGTCTCCACCACCTACGGCAGTCAGTAAAAACGGGAATGCGGGACTGTGTGACGCTCGTAGGCCCTGGAGGACTAGACAGGACAGAAGTGAACAGAAACGCAGCGATTGGCTGGAACAGAGAGCAAGTGCTGTTTTCTGAATTCTCACCAAATTACTGATGCTCTAGTTTTTGCTTCTGAGAGCTCCAGGGGTTTCTGCAGCACAGCACCCAGGCAACAGAGGAGAAACGTCCTCCTTATTAATTAGAAAAGCCCTTTTCAACCCGAAGAGTGAATATTTCATTTCTCCATCCCCTGTCACTGATTTTCCTAATGGGCTGAGACTCGTTAAGTGGAGTGGAGACAAAATCACCCCCAACAGAAAGCTAAAACTTCCTCACTCAGGGGACTGTGGGGACTGTGGCCCTCAGAACAGGGCCTCAAGATTTGCTTTATTTCTTCATTTGTGTCGGTTTTAATAATCAGAGTTTAGCTTGTTGCCTCCAATCTTGATTATTTTTGAGAAGCAAAATGCCACCTCTAAGGAAAACACTGTCACAAAATTTCATGAGAATGTCAGGCGAATTGAATCATCTTAACCCAAAATTAGCAAGAAACAACGGTATGGACCAAAGACCCCGAAATAGTTGTGGGTGAATATGCCCGTGAGGATAGGCCCACATAGCCTCTGACTTCTGGAGCAGCCCCACGGTGGTCTCAACAATTCACGTGTTCTACCACATGGGAAAGCACAGAACATTCACTACAGGCCTTGTTTGCACTGTAAGGGCTCAGGAGGGCTGACCTCTCCCTAGGTCCAAGTAAGCGAAACTGGGTAAAGTTTGTGCCTGTCCCCAATCAGTGACCAATCCTATTCAATAAACACCATCTCTTATTTTAGTTCATAAAACAAAGTCTGACTCTACATGGCCGACCCCATAGCTGAGAAGTTGATGTCTGAATATGGCTGATCCCAGCACTGCCCAGGGTCAGCAAAGACCTCTCTAAACCATCGCCCCAAATCAAAGAGCCATCACGTACTCACACCCATTGAGGACAGAGCCATAAAAGGTGTGGGCCTGGCTGTGCCAGTTCAGGACCTCTGAGGGGCAGACACCAAGACAGACGTGTGCACACAGATGGTTGTCAGGGGCACTGCCTGTGAAGGACCAGGGGTGAGGAGTTGGCAAGAGGGACTTCAGACTGAAGTGTGGGCCCTGCATGGGGGGAAGGTGGCAGAGAAGGAAGGAAAGAGCCCCAGACTGTGGGCAGTCCTGAGAAAGCCTTGTCCTGGCGGATGGAGGTGACTGAGCCCACACTGCCCCACAGCGGAATCCCACATCAGGCAAGAGTGCCCGAGTCTGGTACTCCCAGCTTGCTCAGGCACTGGGCGGGGCAGCCGGAGGAGATGGGTGATCCAAGGCACAGCTGCTGGACACGCTCACCCAGCCATGCCCTCGAGGCAGATTCTCTCCAGGGAACATCTGGGGGCCCATCATGGTGCTTCTTTCTTCTCTCGTCTTAACTCGAGGTTCTCCTCAGCAAGGGGTGTCTGTCCATGTTGCAGCCTGACACTCGCTTCCCCACCCTCCTCATCACAGCACTGGGATTTTCCCTGGGAACCACAACCGTGTCCCAGTGGATTTGTTTTGGTGAACCTGTTCCTCTGTTCCTCTCTCTGCCTGCAGGTGTGGGTGTGGGCCATAGACACTCATAACGTGATGCGTCCCCAGCCGCAGGGAGGGACTCGACACGCACAGCCACTGAAATCACCAGAGCTTTGGCTGCAGATGTTGAAAACACAGACTCTGAATTTCCACGGGGGTTGCTGAGAGAGTGAGAATAAACTGGGACTGCAGGCAGTGACCTTGACACAAGAATAAGCCGGAACTGCTGGCAGCAGTCTTGACATCACAAGGAAGAATCGTCCTGAGAACAAAGCCAGCAGAGAGCAGAGTGAGGCAGGAAGGAATGGAGAAACCCCAGTTAAGAGGTTATGATTTCTGCTCAGCCCCTGGATCTAGGATTCATCCCTGCCCCTGGGTCTCCACATGCATTAGATCATGACAGTGGGATGTCATTAGACCATCTGAAGCAATAACTCTTTCTGTCAATGACTAATTTTCAGGTCAAATGTCTTCACTTGGACAATGAGCTCCAGCTCTAAGCTGTCCTCCCTTGGGGACTTGAGGGCCGAGTTTTTGTTAAGTCCTTCGGTCCATGTGCCAATTGTGTCTCCTTTCCTGTCTGAGAATCTCTGTCACTTGCCATCATGAGTTTAGACTGGTGTGACCTCTTTTCAGCAACAGCTTTGGTGGACTAAATCCCCTATCCTGTTTTGTTTTTGTAACCAACAGAGAATATGCTATTAGGCACTTCTAAAATAATCTACTAGGTTACATTTGCATTACTGATGAAATTGTTGGTTAAGAAATTTTACTTATTGAGAAAGTCATTAATGATGTCACACCCATCAGTCAGTACTCAAAAATCATAGCAGAAAATGTAACAGTGAACTTAATGTAAGGATCATTAGTTAGGTACAAAAAGCTGTTAACTAGGTAACTGGGAAGATAGAAAGAGCTCACTGTCTTCTGTAAGAACAGTAGGCTATCACAGCAGTCAGCACACGGGCTGAGAGAAGATAGGTTGGCATTATTAAAACTTGAGAGCTTGGGATGATGTGGAAACAACCCAAGTGCCTTTCGACACATAAACAGATTAATAAATGGTGGTGTATGTATATCACAGAATACTACCCAGCCATAAACCAGATGGAGACTTTGTAGACTTGGATGGATTTAGTGAACATTCTCCCAAGTAAAGTATCACAAGAATGGAAAATCAAGCATCACATGTACTCACTGCTAGTTTGAAACTTGTACATTAACAAAAGTGTGCTCACATGTGAAAAACTCGATTAAATTCAAGAAGCAGGGGAGAAGTCAGCAGATTCCTACTCAAAGGGAACAAAGTGAGAGTATGTAGCACACTTCCTGGGTGTGAGACACAAATAAAACTTGAACATTGCATTGCAAAAACCAACAGTGCAACCCAGTTGTTTGTGGCGTCATATTAATCTGAAAAAAAAAAAAAAAAACACTTGATGGGGAAAGAGCACACATTGGGAATGAGGAAAATAATCGACAGGGTGCCCACTCTATGACAATCCAGATGGGAGGAAGCAGTGGCAGAGGGTGGGCAGTGTCATGAACATATTACAGCCTGGGAAGGAGATTTCTTGGCTCATGGGCCTTACAGCTGCTTTTTGAGGGAACCACTTCAGAGAGAAAGGAGAGAGATGGAGAGTCCAGGGGAGAGAAGGTTTTCAGGCCTAGATATATAAAGAGGAAAGGGTAGTGCCAAGAGAGGACTTATCCCCAACCCCACCGCCTGCCCCCCACACACCCACAACTCAGTTGAACTGCAACCAGGAGGCCAGGTTCCTCACATCAGTGAGCTTTGCACCCAGCTCCTAATTCTTTGCTTTAATAGAAATGTAGTAAATGAGCCACAATGGTGCTTTTAGTTTTCTAGTTAAGTTTTTAGGATTCTACTTTTCAGCATCCCTGCCATTATGCATTACATTTTCCCTGAGTACCTAAA
>CAUYPK010041806.1:0-17662 GCA_963574355.1 Loris lydekkerianus
TCCAATGTACTCAGCCCTACTATGAAGCTAAATTATAGCTTTCACATGAAGGCTATAACTCAACTATAGCACAAGACTATAGGGAAAGGGCCAAGGGAGAGGAAGGGAGGGGGGAGGTTTAGGTGAAGGGAGGGTAATGGGTGGACCCACATCTATGGTGCATCTTAGAATGGGTACAGGTGATTGCACTAATGTACACAGCTATGATTTAACAATAAAAAAAAAACAACTTAAAAAAATAAATAAAATAAATGTTCATCTATTAGTAGATAGACACATATCACTTTCCAACATCCATGCATAAAAGGTCTTTATGTATAAGACTATTCTTATTTAGAAATTCTAATGTAAGGCAAACATATAGCTATAATAAACAAAAGTTCCTATTTAGAGGTAATTCAAAATCAGATCTATTAATTTTTCCTTTCATCCACAATTGGGTGTAGGCACCACTGTTGTGTGCATTATTAACATACATAGGTTGACCAGCTTTTTTGGAACAGAGCTAGACTCTTGCTTTATTGCTTAAAAACTCAAGTGTGATCACAATTCTCTTTGTGGGCCCTTCTGATTTGCTGCTGCTAATGAAATATGCACTTACCAAAGTTTGAACTTCAATATAATTCAATGTAATTATCCAATTCTATGCTGCATCAAGTAAGGAAGTTTTAAAATAATTAAATATTTATTCACTAAATATAAAACTAATTTGTACACACACACACACACCTTTTTAGTTTAAGAGAGGAAATCACAGAATTGTTTTATATTTTAAAATGTAGAGATGACAGCAAAAAATTTAAAAAAAGGACAATATTCCAGGAAAACCAATAACAATCAGAAAAGATAGAAACAAATTTGCAAGATGTTGAGTTTGCATGTTCTGAAGAATAAAGTAATTATTTTCATCACACACACACAAAAAATATATGCGGAGTCACTGAAGGGTGTTACAAAAGTAGGAGAAACAAAATAAAATTTGTATCTTAATAACAGCATTTATTAAACACTCCATAGCCTGCTAAGCCTTTTACAGAAAGAAATTGAGCTCATTTTAATTTTCACAACAATGCCATTTGACAGAAGAGCTGAGAAATACTAAATAATTTGTCCACATCTTCAAAATTGATTTTTGGCTCCGGACTAGAACATTGGTTTCCAGGATGTCTGAGTTCATGGTTTTGAATAGTAAGTGTGCTTTACTGCCTTTCATGTGATGAAAGGAAAGGAGCTGAAAATGCTCTCAGGTTGGGCTTAGGTGCTGCAGGCATTATGCCAGTGTTTGTACACTAAGATTTTGTCTCCAATCTATATCCCATGCTTGAGCACTCACATGGAGGTGGCTGGATTGGGTACAACTGTATTCCTGGAATAATATGTCATAGGCAGAGATTGTGGGTAGAGTTGTTCAAATGAGAACTGGATCTTCTTTCTGGCCAAGAATGACACACCACCTAAGATTATCATATGTTCTTGTGCAACTTTTTGGCATCAAAAGGATCCCATCAATGTATGGAATTTGGGCATAAGATGTAGTTGTTTCTGGGAGCTAAGTAAGGGCAATTCTTAGAAATGTCATGCTTCCTCTATCAATGACTTTTCAGCCAGGGCTTTAGGAAGGAAAAAAATCAGGCAGGAAAAAGGGGGGGGGGGGCATTTATTGCAAATGAAAATTCTTTTACTCTCTGGTGTTACTGTTGCCAAGTATTATCTACTTTTTCTAACATTATAACCTCAGCCAACAAACTCTATGACACTTGGTCATTATAGAATTTCAAGTCTTTGTTTCAAACTAAAATTGTGACAAATCCGTTTTTGGTGTTAGGGCTTCTGGCTGGGCTATTTCTATGTTTTTCTGATAATCATCTGACAGATCATCCCGGATATCATTATGAGGGCAGCCTTGCAGGAGGCTGGAACTCCTTGTAAGTCAGGAGGGCTGAAAGCAGTGGAAATATTAAGGGCAGAGCACAGACACTCCAATTTTAATAACTGTAAATTTGTCTTTTGGTCTATTCCTTTTCCCTGTGTTTCATTCAGATAAAGCTATTTAAAGACCACCTTTTACAACAGTGTTGTTTAGAGTAGTGGTCCTCAAAGTTAGTCTCAAGACTTCTGGGAGACCCTAAGACCCTTTTATGTATTTCTGTGAGATCAAAATTATTTTCATAATAACATCAAAATGTTATTTGCCTTTTACTTCTCTTTCATTCAGGAATGTATAGAAAAGTTTTCCAGAAGATACATGATGCAGAATCACAACAGACTGAATACAGAAGCATTCATGAGAATTCAGCTGTGTTCTAAGTCAGATACTAAAGAAATTTTCATAGTAGGGCTGAGTACATTGGATACTTTTTCTTCCATTCTTGAGATACTTTACTAAGAAGAATATGTTCTAGCTCCATCCATGTAAACATGAAAGTTTACATCTTTCTCCATCTTTCTTTAAGGCTGCATAGTATTTCATGGTGTGCATATACCACGATTTATTAATCCATTCATGGATTGATGGGCACTTGGGCTTCTTCCATGACTTAGCTAATTTATAGCTTTCATATGACCTAAGAATATGGGGAAAGGGAAAAGGGGAGGGGAGGGGTGGGGGGAGGCTGGGCAGAGGGAGGGTAATTAGCGGAATCACACCTATGGTGCATCTTACAAGGGTACATGTGAAACTTACTAAATGTCAAATATAAATGTATTAACACAATAACTAAGAAAATGCCAGGAAGGCTATGTTAACTAGTGTGATGAAAATATGTCAAATTGTATATAAAACCAGTGTATGGTGCCCCATGATTGCATTAATATACACAGCTATAATTTAATAATAAATAAATAAATAGAAATTTTTAGTGACATTTTTCTAAATATTTAAAAAAATAATCATTTTTGATCAAAATTGTTACTTCTGTTAATATGCAATAGGGTTGTTATTGTTATTTTTAAATGAGTTAAAAATATTTAAAAGTGTCTGAATTCATTTTGGATATAGTAAATATCAATTGCTATATTCTGCAAAAACAAAAGCTCTTTGGGGTTCTCTATACATCATAAGAGCACAAAGGCTTCCTGAGACAAAAAGTTTGAGAACACTGGTTTAGAGAATTCATTGTGGGCAATTTCTCCATGGCTTTGAGAGGAAGTAGGTATGTCTTGATCTGTATTGATACTCCCCTCCCACCAAAAAACAAAAACAAAAAACAGGAGGCAGCAGAAGTACATGTGTTTATACGTTTCTGGTCTTCTGATGTTGAACATTACTCTCTGTACGGTTGACCTGTTTCCTTGGTAACTAAACTGTAGCTGCCACCTGTGGCCTATTAACAACCCTATGCTGAATGGATTCCACAGGGCAATGACTAACTGGGAATAATTAGAAAACTTGGTAAAGAAGTTTCCTCAAGCAGGAAATTGGTTCCTCTGGAACTTTTTAAATATTAAGTTCATAGCCAAGACTATGAAAACATTTACTGAAATTAGTAATGCTGTTCAGGTCACCTGGGAGCACTTACTAAGGGCAGATAGGAATCAGGGACAATGAGTGTATTCTTAAAGGTTAAAGTGTCAACTTTAAGGTATGATGAGGGAGCAATTAGGTTAAAATAATTCCTGAGTTTCTAATGAAACCACACTTCTAAATTTCTCCCTCTGGTTGAACATGGGTCTCATGTAGGAGTGTGAGATGTAATTAAAATCTACTTTAAATCTAGGTTTTCCCCTTCACAGATCCCTTTTTGACAGTACAAACTTCAGTAATAGTTACAAAAGCTTGCCAACTCATAGAAGGTGACCATACTTAAGGCGGGCTCAGCCATGCATGAATTTCTGACAATTTCATCAGTCTCAACTTAATAAACAGCAATATGTTTCCCCCTGGATAGCACTTTGAGACTCTAAGATTTGTCCAATACAAGCACATAAATCTAAATTAAAAACAAAACAAATCTGTAAGAAAATACACAGTAATATTTTCCCCGGGGTGGATGTGAGCCAAGGACTCCATAGAAAGAACAAGGGGCAGTGCCCAGAGGTGTCTACTCCAGGCAGCTTTCCCACTCAGGGCTGCAGGCTATAGAGCTCTGTTCTGCGACAGGCTCTCTCAGGGAGAGTGACACATCTGACAGACAATGGCAGCAGCACCTCCTCCTCCTCTGAGTATCATTCAAATCCTTCCCTGATGGCCACCCACAGATCAACAAATTACATTCAGAAGAGCATGAACAAACAGGGAGAATGTTTTAATGTGAAAATTAGTAACTAAAGAAGAAAATATGGAAATCTGAACAGATAATGAATAATGGGTTAGGTGCCTACAGGAGCTGGGCACTGCACTGAACATTTTGTTCTCTCTCATTCAATTTTCTTAATAATCCTGCGTCTTGGGCACTATTATTATCTTCATTTTACTCATGCGGAAACCTAACTGTGGAGACCTGAAATTCATTGCCTAAGGCTAAGTGACAGAAGTAGCAATAGAACACCCTTCCCTCTAACTCCAAGTTTTGACCATAGCCTAGGCTTTTCATATCCCATTTACTTCATTCAACTCATGTTTACTGAGGAATCACTGAAGGCTAGACACTACACTAAGAAACCAAAACAGACATGGCTTCTGCCCATCTGGAGCTAACAGTAAACAGCAAAAAACAAAAGTAAAATAACTTTACAATTCAGCATATCATTACAAGCCAGGATAAGTGTTTGAAAGAATATACAATGCAAACCAATGCACGCATCTGGCTATTTTCTTTCTTTCCTTCTTTCCTTCTCTTTCCTTCTTTCCTCCTCCCTCCCTCCCTCCCTCCCTCCATCCATCCCTCTCTCCCTCCCTTCCTTCCTTCCTTCCATCTTGACCTAGGCTGAAGAGATCAAAAAAGGCATCTCTAAGAAAGTGATGTTTACATTGAAATCAGAAGTTTGAATAGGAATTAACCAGAGAGTTTATGGAAAATGGGTAACAAAAAGAGTCAACAACAAAGGCTCTGTGGCAAACAGAAACAAATTTCATGCAAAGAACCCAAAGAAATCGTGTGTGATATCTCAGGAGAAATATGAGGGCCAGACATGTAGGATCTTAATACTTCTTTAAGGAAGCTATTGAAAAGTCTCTGCTGCTATACTTTAATCTTTTTTTTTGCTCAACTTTTTTTTATGTTAAGTCATTTGTACATAGATCATGAATACATTTATGCCATTATATTATACTTTAATCTTTATTTTTTATTTGTTTTAAATTTCTTGGCTGTTTTTCTTGTGTGAGAAATATTCTGCATATAGAAGGTAGAGAATAACATAATAAATATTCGTGTCATCACTACCAACTTAAATGAAATACTATATTAATAATTGAACAATGCTTTTGAAGAATATGAACTCTCTTGCGAATACTTAATAACATCAAAAAAATTTAAACTAAGGGCAGACATGAACAGATTTGCATTTTTAAAAGATCTTTGAGAAACTGAAGGGTATACAATGATTTGGAAGGAAACCAGCATGGATATGGGGAATCTGGCTAGCTGACCACTGAGGCTATCCTGGTGAGAAGAATGGTGGGGTGACCTATGGTATTGACGGGGGATATGGGGGAGACAAGACAGACTAGGAGGTATTGGGATAAAACTGGCATACCTACTAGTGGTGGATTAGTTAAGGTAAGTGAGGAAGTGCAATTGGGTGCGGATAACTTCTGAAATAAATTCTGATGAAATGAAGCAATATTTATAAGGGGGAAAGTATCTATGCTTAATGATTTTCTCAAGAATTATGAAAAAATACAATAAAATTAAAATTTAAATATAACAAATAAGGTCATTGTTGGAAGCCATATGGCTAGATTGTGCATATTTTCAATTTTTTAGAGAAAGCTAAACTCTCTTCTAAAATGGTCACACCAATTTACATTTCAATGTAAATTGATAAATTAAATTTTAAAATGGATTAAATTCTTGGCAATTTTATTATGTATTTTAGGTTTATTTATATAATTAATTGATACTTGTACCCTCCATATCCTTTTCTTTCCCAAAAAGATTAAAACTTTTATTTCCTTCTCCCTGAACCTGCTCCCTTGCCTTGCATTATTATCTGCCATGTTGATATTGGGATTTCTCTCTAAACTCTTATATTTTTGAAGCATGTTTCAGCAATTATTTGTGTTTATATGATTTACTTGCTTCTTACTTTATTACTTTGTGTATGTATGGGTGTGTGTATGTGTGAGATCCTATATATATATATATATATATATATATATATATTTATTTTATTTTTTTTTTTGTTTTGGGGGAGTATATCCTTGAGTATTTATTTCAGAGAGAGCTTGAGAACCATGAACTTCTGAGATCTTGCATGTTTGAAAGTGCTTTGTTTTGTACCTCATCTTAATGCTAGTTTGATTAGATATAGTTTAGGTTCAAAACCAACTTTCCTGAGAACTTTGAAGAAATTCAATTGCATTCTATCAAAAAAATTGCTAAAGAGAAATATGGCATTAATATTTTTATTTCTTTATGGTCAAATCATGTTTTCTCTCAAGATACATTTGGAGCATTGCATTTTATTTTTGATGCTTTGAAATTTACCATGAGATCTGGATTTGTACCCCTATATCATTCATTATGCTTATCACTTGATGGAATTCTTAACCTTGAAGGCTTTTGTTTTGTGTTTCTTCAGTGGTGGGAAATTTTCTTAAGGTTATCTTTTACTATTTCCTCTCCTCCATTTTCTCTTTTCTGCTTTTGGAACTCCTTTTAAATAGGGTTTGAGGGTTTTTTTTTTTTTTTTCTTTTTTTGAGACAGAGCCTCACTTTGTTGTCGCCTTGGGTAGGTCCTGGTGTCATGGTGTCATGGTGTCATGGTGTCACAGCTCACAGCAATCTCAAACTCTTGGGCTCAAGTGATCCTCTTGCTTCAGCCTCCTAAGTAGCTGGGGCTACAGGTGTGCTCACCACGTCTGACAGTTTTCCTATTTTTAGGAGAGATGGGGTCTCACATTTGCTCAGGCTGGTCTGGAACTCCCCAGAGTGCTAGGATTACAGGCATGAACCTCTGGGCCTGGAGCTAGGGGTTAAGCTTTTGAATATATCTTTTATATAGCCACTTTTTCTTTTGTTTTCCCAATATTTTCTTTCTGTACTGCTTTTAAGGGGGATAACTAAGTTTAGTTTGCTAGCCCATGAATCCTTTCTCCAAACGTCATCTATTCTCTTGTTTAGTCCATTCTCTTATGTAATAAATTTTCAAATATTTTTTCAATCATCACAATTTAAAGTATTTAAATTGCTTAATGAAGGCATAATTTTTTCAGTAAAATTTAATGTGTTTTGTTTTGTGATCTCTTTTGTTACACATCATCTCTTTTGTTTGTGAAATTTGGTTTCTATCATTCAAGGCATAGATTTTCCCCAAATGTTTGGTGGTCCATGATTACCATCTTACCCTTACTTGAGAAGGCCTCTTTATTATCTATGAATGTGGTTTCTGATGAGCTTCCCTTCATAGTTTGGAGGAGAACATACCATGTGGAGTTAAAATAATTTTTTTTGATTATTGGGGAGAATCATCCATCTTGGTTTGCATTTTTTTCCTTGTTTCCTCCTTCAACTTTGGAGTGTTACCTTGAGTAGGACTTCTGGAACACAACTTCCAACCCGTCTTCCACAAATTGGTTATGGATCTGCTGGGATCGCCAAAGTGTTCATGCCTATTGCCTCCATATATAAGTAAAAATTTTTCTTTTACATTGTTATGCCATATGAATATTTTTTTTGACAGTGGTACCATAAGGTTTTTTTTTTATTTTTGATAATCAAATTCTTTTTTTATTAAGTCATATTCACACAGATCATGAATATATTTATGCATATGTGGGGTATAATGTGTTAATTTTTTTTATACAATCTGATGTTACATCAAACCAATCAACATAGCTTTTGCCTCATATACTTGATTATTGTGTTAAGACATTTATGTTCTACACTTGACAGATTTGACTTGTACCCTTGTGATGTGCTCCATAGGTGTGGTCCTGTCACTTACCCTCCCTCCATCACACTTCCCCCCTCCTCTCCTTTCCCACTCCATTTCTCTCCTTCATCCTGGGCTATAGTTGTGTTCTATCTTTCATAAGAAAGTGTGAGTAAATATAAGTTGGTTTCATAGAAGTACTGAGTCATTGGATATTTTTTCCTCCATTCTTGAGATACTTTACTCAGGAGAATATGTTCAGGGTCCCTCCATGTAAACATAAAAGAAGTAAAGGCTCCATCTTTTTTAAGGCTGCATAGTATTCCATGGTATACATACACCACAATTTATTAATCCATTCATGGGTTGATGGGCACTTGGGTTTCTTCCATGATGGCTATTTGGCTATTACAAATTGAGCTGCAATGAATAATCTGGTGCAAATATCTTTTTTGCAAAGTGATTTTTGGTCTTTTGGATATACACCTAGTGGAGGATCCAAAGGCAGGTCAATTTTTAGATCCCCGAGTGTTCTCCAAACTTCTTTCCAAAAGGAACATATTAGTTTGCATTCCCACCAGCAGTGGAGAAGTGTTCCCTTTTCTACACATCCACACCAACATCTGTAGTTTTAGGATTTTGTTATATGGGCTATTCTTACTGGAGTTAGATGGTATCTCAAAGTGGTTTTGATTTGCATTTCTTTGATGATTAAAGATGACAAGCATTTTTTCATGTGTCTGTACACCATGTGCCTGTCTTCTTTGGAGAAGCTTCTGTTCAGGTCTCTTGCCCATAGTGGAATGGGATCACTTGTTCTTTTCTTATTAATAAGTTTGAGTTCTCTGCAGATTCTGGTTATCAGACCTTTATTGGAAATGTAACCTGCAAATATCCTCTCCCATTCTGAGGGCAGTCTACTTGCCTTGCTTACTGTGTTCTTGGCAGTGCAGAAGCTTTTTAGTTTTATCAGATCCCAGTAATGTACGCCATATGAATATTATCATTTCCTAAGTATGCTATGATGTGAAAAAGATTGGAAACATTACTCCAAAACAATGGAGAAAAAACTTCATTTAGATTTTTCAAATTGTTTGTTATAAAATGGCTATAATGTCAAATATAGCCCAGCAAATTATTTTTATTTGTAGTTATACATGTTTTTCCTCAGCATATTTTTGTTTATGCTTTTTCCTTTAACTTTCTACATCTCTTTTCTTTTTACTTCTCTTTATTTTCTTCTCTCTTGGGTAGACTTGTCCTGGATATGCCAGTCATTGGTCATTTTAAATTAATAGATATTTTCCTCCTTTAATCAAGTATATTTTATGTAGCTTATTGAATTCATTCTTTAATATGATAATTTATTTTTCCTCTTTTTATTATTATTAGTATTTTTATAGCCCCCTGGATTGAATGTTTTATTTTATAAATTATTCTGATTTTTAAATAGCGCTAAGCCTAAAATTTTTCTTTAGTTTGCTACTTTTGAGAAATAGTAATGTACAATGCTTTCAGTTGATGACAATGATTCCTTTCTACTAATGCCATAAAAGGGAAATTATATTTAAAAACTATAGATAGTTATGGGAAGTATTTATTTGAAAGTGCTTAGAACATTTAATAAAATTCTGGTTCAAGTGTTCTTATGATAAAAGAATTTTTTTCCTTCTGAGTAGATGCCCAGTAATGGGATTGCAGGATCAAATGGGAGGTCTAGCTTGAGTGCTTTGAGGTTTCTCCATACTTCCTTCCAGAAAGGTTGTACTAGTCTGCAGTCCCACCAGCAGTGTAAGAGTGTTCCCTTCTCTCCACATCCATGCCAGCATCTGCAGTTTTAAGATTCTGTGATGTGAGCCATTCGCGCTGGGGTTAGATGGTATCTCAGGGTGGTTTTGATTTGCATTTCTTTAATAGATAGGGATGATGGACATTTTTCATATGTTTGTTAGCCATTCATCTGTCTTCTTTAGAGAAGGCTCTATTCATGTAAAAAAAAAAAAAAATGGAGACTTTACATCCTTCGTATTAACTTGGATGGAAGTGGAAGACATTATTCTTAGTAAAGCATCACAAGAATGGAGAAGCATAAATCCTATGTACTCAATTTTGATATGAGGACAATTAATAACAATTAAGGTCATGGTGGGGATGGAGAAAGGGGGGAGCAGAGAGAGAAAGAAGGAAGGAGGGGTGGGGAAAGGAAGAGCGGAGAGAGGGAAGGAGGGAGGGGGGTGGGGCCTTGGTATGTGCCACACCTTTTGGAACAAGACACCATTGCAAGAGGAAATTTATCTAACAAATGCAATCAGTGTAACCTGGTTTATTGTACCCTCAATGAATCCCCAAAAATAAAAAAATAAAAAATTCTGATTGATGATATTAGAGATTTTACTTTTCTGTTTCTGGTTAGGGTAGCCAAAGTTTTATCAATTTTGTTAACCTTTTCAAAAAAACTACTTTTTGTTTCCTTGATCTTCTGAATGATTCTTTTGTTTTCAATTTCACTTAATTCTGCTCTAATTTTATTTCTTTTTTTCTGCTGTGTTTGGGGTTGGAATGTCCTTCCCTTTCCAATTGCTTGAATTGTCAACTTCCTCTCTTTCTGTTTTCTTGGTGAAGGCTTCTAACGCTATAAATTTCCCTCTTAGGACTGCCTCTGCAGTTTCCCACAGGTTATAATAATTTTGTCTTCATTACAATTTTGTTCCAAAAAATTGGTGATTTCCTTTTTAATGTCCCTTATCACAAAATCCCAAAACCACAGACGTTGGCATGGATGTGGAGAGAAGGGAAAACTTCTACACTGGTGGTGGGATTGCAAACAAATATGACCTTTTTGGAAAGAAGTTTGGAGAATTCTTAAGGAACTAAAAGTAGACCTATTGTTTAATCCTGCAATTCCTCTACTAGGTATCTACGCAGATGATCAAAATTCATTTTACAACAAAGACATTTGCACTAGAATGTTTTTGCAGACTAATTCGTAATTGCCAAGTCACGGAAGAAGCCCAAATGCCTGTCAACCCATGAATGGATTAACAAATTGTGGTATATTTGTACCATGGAATACTATGCAGCCATAAAAAGGATGGAAGTTTTACAGCTTATGTGTTTATCTGGATGGAACTGAAACATATTCTTTTTAGTAAAGTATCTCAAGAATGGAGAAAATGTATCCAATGCACTCAATACTATTATGAAATCAATATATAAACACTTACACATTCATACAAGTGATAAAACACAACTATAGTCCAGAAAGAAGAAGAGGAAGAGGGGAGGGAAGGGGGAGTGAAAAAGGAGGGAGGGTATTTTGTGGGACCTCACCTGTTGTGCACAATGCAATGGTACATTACAAATCTATTAAGAGTAGAGTATAAATGTCTTATTGCAACAAATAAGTAAGTGAGGTGATGGTTATGTTGATCAGTTTGATGTAAGCATTCCATATGGTATATCTAATCAGCACACTGTACCTCATAAATGTATGCAGTTATAATTTAATAAAAATATTCTGGTATGAATTTCCAGTTTTACTTTGATGAAACACTATGAATTACATGTTTTCTATCTTTGGAAATTTATTAAGAACTTCTTCTCAGACTAATATATGATCAACTTGTCCCCTCTGACTATGAAATATGTCATAAACATTTAAAAAGATCTTGTGCTCCTACTGGATCTAAAGCTAAGCACACACTCACCCACACACATTCACACTAATGTTTTCTGCTCCATCTTTATGTCTGTGAATCAGCTCACCTGATCATTTGCCTGGTGGTATCTACAGGTCCAGAAGGGGATCAATTACCTCATCTTGCTTTTGATCTCCAGACACTGTACCTACTGGTCTTGGCTGAATCAATTGCCTCATTTCAGGTTGCAATGAGTTCACCTAAAGAAAATATAGATAGAGAGATGTGTTGTCTCTAACAAGGATCTTTCCTATTAGGCAGAATTTCTAACAAAGCCAACTCAGATGAGGTTATAATTTTTATATTGTGCCAAGTTTTGATAACCTTCTGTTCATCTGTTCTGCAGGAAATGAAGGCACACTTGTGGGTATTTTGGAGAGAATTTAGTGAAGGGACTGTTTACTAAATGTGGGTAGAGTTAAGGGGATGTAAAAGGGATACTGAGGCTCTCAGAGATTAGTAACAGCATTAACCAAAAATAGAGCTATTAATATCTGTGGGCCTTAAATAGTCAAGAAGGAATGAATGTTGCCAGCATGGTGAAGCTATGACAGGGGATCAGCTAGCAAAAACACTGATTGTAGAACCAATGTGCAAGGGCAGAAAGGAAGCCAGATAACACATCTGTTGAACTTACATCTCCCGCTACCCTCTAGCCTTCTGCTAGTGTCTTAGGATGTGTGGAACCAAGCAGAATGCAGAGATCCAGGAGCCTGGCTGATGCAGAGTGTGTGTGTTTGCAGTCTTTTGGGACTCAGAGTAGAGCAGAAGGGAAAGAATAGATTGCTGTGAGGTCAAAAAGAATAACCCATGCATACACTGGGGCTTGTTTGAATCAGTTGAGGCTGGAGTGTTGGTGTGTTTTATACATACTATATTAAAAATTACAGTACCTCAGGCAAAAGAATCAACCTGAGACTGCTGTTCTCTAATGTGGATGTGAAAAACACTAGTCAATACAGATATAATCATAACTATATTTTTGTTTTGTGAGAACTCTGTATAGTAAGGGCATTTATCTTTTTCATTTCTTAAATATTTTTCATAACTTCTATTTTATTTTTAGTTTTGCTACTTGTAAGCATATAAAAAACTTTGAATTGTGCTGTTAAAGGTGTTATTTTTTACTTTCATGATTCTGCCTTTGATATCGTGTTTGGAAAATATTTTCCTTTCTTTCAGGATTTATAAATTTCACCTAGTAATCTGGTACGTTGCAGCTTTTCTAAAAAGATATTTATTGTTCCATTAGTTGAAATATCCATATATATCCATTTATATGTCAGTTTATATGTATGTTATATTTGTTTTCCATTTATGTGTTTATTATTCTCCTGGGCCAATGTACTTTTTTAATTATTACATTACTATTGCTAGGATACATTTTAAAATTAGTAAAGAAAAGATTCTTTCATTGCTTTTTTTCTTTTTAAATTTTTTATTTTGAAAAATTAACAGAGAAATACTTATCTGCTATTTTAAAGAGCTAGAAAACACAGATAAGCAATAAAAAAAAAAATAGAGGATACTGTATACCTACCAACCTAGGGAAATATTGATAATATCTGATAGTACATTCTCCCAGTTCAACTTTTTTGTTTATAGTCCTTCTAAATTTTATACATATATTTTTTATTTATATAACTGTTCTGAATCCTCTCTTTGTAATTTAATAGAAGACCATGGACATCTTTCTATGCAACTACAGATAGTATTCTATTATGTGGATGACCCTGGATTTACTTGTACTTCATCCTTTTGATGGGCAATTAAATGGTTCCTCATTTTTTCACCATTATACAGAATACTAAGATGAATTCTTAAATTTTAAACCTTGGCTAACTTGGGTGAAAATTAATACCTTACTATTATTTTGTTTGTTTTGGTCATGAATAAAGTTGAGCCCTTTATCCTATATATATTTTATTTCCTTATGTCTTTAGGTTTATGTGTGCATATGTATAATTTATTTTTTTCTCTTTCTTTTTCTTTTTTTAGAGACAGAGTCTCACATTATTGCCCTCATTAGAGTGCTGTGCCATCACAGCTCACAGCAATCTCCAACTCCTGGGCTTAGGTGATTCTCTTGCCTCAGCCTCCCAAGTAGCTGGAACTACAGGCACTCACCAGAACAGCCGCTATTTTTGTTGTTATTGTTGCAGTTTTGCTGGGGCTGGTGCCCTACCCATTGAGCACTGCCCGCATATGTATAATTTAAAGTATAGATAGACATAGATCATATATTTATATTATATAAGTTATATAATATTCATACATAATATTTTAAATTGGATTCTTATTTTATTTGTTTTTGGCTATTTTTATACATTGTAAATATTAAATTGGATTGAATAGGTTATTTTTCGCAATTTGTTGCCTCATTGTTTCTTTCTAATAACTCATGCCAGTATTCAGAATTTGTGTGATCAAATATGTCATCATTTTACTTTATGAGTCCTAGTCTCAGAGATATAAAGAATCCTTAGGAATGATTATGAACAACTATATGCTAACAATTTGGAAAACATGGAGGAAAAGGATAAATTCCAGAACACTTAACAACCTACCAAGCTTAAACCATGAATAAATATAAATGTCAACAAACTAATAATGAGTAATGAGATTGAAGCCATAATAAAGTCTTCCATCAAGAGAAGGCCCAGGACCTAATGGATTCACTGATGATTTCTTATTTTAAAGAAGAAATAATACCAATTCTATTCAAACTCTTCAAAAAAGATTGAAGAGGAGGAATATTTCCAAACGATAACTGACACAGAATAAGATATGCTAAAATTCTAACTTTCTTGGGTAGTCCTCCAACTAAGAACTGAGGGGAGAAAGCCCAGTGTTCTTGGCCTCATTAGTCTGGAGTAGAGTTTCCCTCTTGATGACCTGAGGCCAGGGAAGAAGGACACAGGTCCTTTTTCAAAAATCATAGACTCTTACACCCAAACATTCCACCAAGATTCTCCTGGAATTGATAAAGAAATTCAGCTGAGTCTCAGGATACAAAATCAATGTACGTAAATCATGTATACTATATACTAAAAACAGTCAAGCCAGGAGTTAAATCAGAGACTTAATTCTATTTGCAATAGCTATAAAGAAAATAAAATACCTAGAAATACACTTAACCAAGGAGGTGAAATATCTGTACAAGGAGAACTATGAAACTCTGAGGAAATAAATCATAGAGGATACAAATAAATGGAAAAACATATCATTTTCACAGATAGGTATAATTAACATTGTTAAAAAGTCCTACCCTAAATGATTTACAATTCAATCTAATCTCCATCAAGTTTCCAAAGTCATACTTCATAGATATAGAAAAAATAATTATATGGCTTTGTTTGGAAGCAGAAAAGAGCCTGAATAACCCAAGCAATATTAAGCCAAAGAAACAAATGGAAGCATCACATTCCCAGACTTTAAACTATACTACAAGGCTACCATACCCAAAACAGCATAGTATTGGTACAAAAATAGAGACATTTGAGACCAATGGAATAGAACAGAGAACCATATGCAAAACCATGTACCTACAACTGAATGATCTTTGATAAATCAGACAGCAATGTATACTGGGGAAAAAAAAATCCCTATTTAATAAATGGTGCTGGGAAAATTAGATAGCCACATGCAGAAGAATGAAACAGTACCCCTACCTCTCACCACTCACAAAATTAATTCAAAACAGATAAAAAACTTAGTTATAAGACACAAAACCATAAGAAATCCAGAGGAATATGTAAGAAAAACTCTCCTAGGTACTGACATAGGCACAGAATTTATGAAAAGACCCAATTACAATCATAGCAACAACAAAAACAAAAAAGCTTCTGAACATCTAGAGAAACAACAGAACAAACCGACAACCTACAGAATGGAAGAAAATATTTACAAGCTACATATCTAATAAAGGAGCCCAATAAAGGGCTCCTAACCAGAATTTATAAAGAATCCAACCAAATCAGCAAAAAATAAGAAATAAAAAAAATCCCTATTAAAAAGTAGTCAAAAGAGATGAGCAGATGATTCTCAAGGGAAGAATCACATGGAAAACTTAGTAAATGTGGAATGTAAATGTCTTAACACAATAACTGTGAAATTGCCAGGAAGGCTATGTTAACTAGTGTGATATAAACGTGTCAACCGGTCTGTGAAGCTAGTGTATGATGCCCCATGATCATATCAATGTACACAGCTATGATTTAATAAAAAAAAAAAAGAAAACAAAAATGTGAAAAAATGCGTGACTTCACTAATCATGAGGGAAATGCAAATTAAAACCACAATGAAATATTACCCTATCCCATTTAGAATGGCTTTTATTAAAAAGTCCACAAGCAATAGGTGCTGGCGTGGATGAAAGGGAAAGGAATGCTTATACACTATTGGTGGGACTGAAAATTAGTACAACATCTATGGAAAACAACATAGATAGCAATTCCTCAAAGAACTAAAAATAGACCTACAATTTGATCCTGCAATTATGCTATTGAGTATTTACCCAAAGGAAAAGAAGTCAGAATGGGGGTGAGGGTCAAATTATATGAAAATAATTAGTAGATTTTTTTTGCATAAATCACCATGACAAAAATTATTGTTGAGGATTTTAAGAGAGCAAGAATTGTGGGAACAAAATTGAAATCTAGAGTAAATGTTTTTGGAATTTTATTTCAGAAGGAGAGAATAGAGCAGTCAGAGGGAATAAAAAATATACATAAATAATGCATCCTAAGTTAAAGAAAGCCTTGGTTGTAAAGGCCCATTGAATATTACACAAAATTTAAGAAAATATTTAGAAAAAATGATTGACTCAAGAAAGGAAAAGACAGAGTGGGAAGGAAGAAATAAATAATAGAGCCTATAAAACAATTGTTTAAATAATTCTTGTGTACATGATTTTCTAAATTAAATCATAGCTGTATACATTAATGAATTTATGGGGTACAATGTGCTGGTTTTATGCACATTTTGGAATGCTTACATCAAAACTGGTTAATATAGCCTTCACCTCACTTTCTTAATTATTGTGTTAAGACATTTTTTGAAATAATATAAATGGTAATGAATGATTTTTAAAAGAGAAGATGTATTGTTTAAAAAATTGTGATATGAATCTAAAATATTCCCATCATTGATACTTGGGGTTACAGGGCGGTAAGTGAATAACTAAATGTGTGATAAATTATTTCTTTATAGTGCTTGTATAAAATATAATAATGTATCCTGGAAAGTTATTCAATGTAATAGATTCAAATAGGTATAAACGCAAAGACTGATAACCAATAGCAGTACAAAACTTCCAAATCACAAGTTAAAAATACAGCAAAGTTGAACTCACCAATAACAGGTATCTGCATACTCATACAAAGACATGAAAACTAAATAACCTTATGCTGAATGACAGCTGAATCATTAACTAGATTAAGAAGGAAATTACCAAATTTTTGGAATAAAATGATAGTGAAGACACGAATTACCAGAACGTCTGGGATACCGCAAAGGCACTCCTAAGAGGAAAATTTATGGCATTGCAAGCCTTCCTCAAAAGAATGGAAAGAAAGGAAGTCAATAACTTAATTGGACATCTTAAGCAACTAGAAAAGGAAGAACTTTCCAACCCCAAACTCAGCAGAAGAAAAGAAATAACTAAAATTAGAGCAGAATTAAACAAAATCAAAAACAAAAGAATTATTCAAAAGACCTATGAATTAGAAAGTTGGTTTTTTGAAAAATTCAACAAAATTGATAAAGCTTTGGCTAACCTAACCAACAATAGAAATTGGTATAGAAGGGACATTTCTGAAACTAATAAAGGCCATCTACAGCAAACCCACAGCCAATATCATATTGAATGGAGTGAAATTGAAATCATTTCCACTTAGATCAGGAACCAGGCAAGGTTGCCCATTGTCTCCATTGCTCTTTAACATTGTATTGGAAGTTTTAGCCATTGCAATTAGGGAAGAAAAGGC